>CM077236.1:34605699-34613199 GCA_039654775.1 Spinibarbus caldwelli
CTCAAGAAACATTTCTGATTATTATCAATGTTGAAAACAGTTGTGTTGCAGATGAATAGAAAGTTAAAAAGAACAGCATTTATTTGAAATAGAAAACTTGTAGCATTATAAATGTCTTTACTGTCACTTTTGATTGATTTAATGAGTCCTTAATGAATAAAAGTATCAATTTAAGACTTCTGAATGGTAGCATAAATTTGAGAAACAGGCAGGAATGAATGAGTAAAAGACAAGAGAATATTCAGCTCTGTGGAATATGAAGGTAATTATGAAGAAAAAGCTCATGAGATCAAAGCAGAACATGTGGCTCCTCAAGCCAAACAATGTGCTGTATTAAGATATTTTTGCTAATGAAGGGCTAGTTTGCGTACAGTTTTATGCGACAGCTCTTCGATGAGGCGTCTGTTGTGGATCCTCGTGTCCTCGGCCTCCTGACTCTTCTGGTCGTAGTTCAGAGCGAGTTCCTCCAGCGCCTGCAGAACCTCCTTCACCTCGGCCTTCGCGCTGTCGCTGTCTGCTTGAAGACGACTCAACTCACACTGCACACGCTCACCATCTCCACGCGACGACGCTAGCAGCTAAACACACACACACACACACACACACACACACACACTGAGTATGCAGTTTCCCTGACCTACTTTACACAACAAGACTCAAATCATCCACTATGCAGTTTTATCTTCATGTAGTGGGCGTTTTGGGAGTATTACACTAGCATACTACTCATACTATTTTTGCAGTATGCATACTGTGCACAATATGTGAGTTTTCTGTATGCAGTACATTCTGCACAGTATGCAATATGTAGTATGCTATTACACCAGTTACTGAATCTGGAACATTACACTAGCATACTACTCATACTATTTTTGCAGTATGCATACTGTGCACAATATGTAAGTTTTCTGAATGCAGTACATACAACTCAATCCGAGCAGCTGAGTCCTTAGCCATCTTCAAGAATCGGCTAAAAACACACCTTTTCCATCTTTATTTGACCCTCTAACTCTAGCACTCTCTATTCTAATTCTATTCTTTAAAAAAAAAACTTGCCCCTTTTAGACTTGCACTCTATTCATTTACTAACTGCTTGTTTTCTTAAAAAAACAAAACAAAAAAAACAACAACTAACACTAGCTTCTCTAATCTTTTTGTATTCTATCTGTTTATCTGTTTGTTTTCTTTTTATTTATTATACAATTAACAAAAGCAAAAAGGCCTCTAACACTAGCTTGCTCTATTCTTTTTCTATTGTATCTGTTTTGTTTTTTTATTTATTATATAATTAAAAAAAAAAAAAACCTTGCTACGTGTACTGCGTTAAGCTAACTGAGACTTGTCATAGCACTTGCATATCATTGCTCTTTTGTTGATTTTGATTGCTTCCATTGTCCTCATTTGAAATATGCTTTGGATAAAAGTGTCTGCTAAATGACTAAATGTAAATGTACATTCTGCACAATATGTGATATGTAGTATGCTATTACACCAGTAGCTAAATCTGGAATATTACACTAGCATACTACTCATACTATTTTTGCAGTATGTATACTGTGCACAGTATGTGAATTTTCTGTATGCATGGAAAACTAAAAACGTATGCAGTACACTGTGCGCAGTATGCAATACGCATTACGCAGTATGCTAGCATTCCAGTGCATAAAGTAGCTGAATCCAGAAGAGCATACTACCATACTGCATGTATTATTTTTGCAGTATGCATACAGTGCACAGTGAATTTTCTGTATGCATGGAATACTGAAAAAGTATGCAGTAAATTTTTGCAGTTTATTCCAATGTACATAGAGCCTGAATCGGGAAAAGTATACTATCATACCACTCATACTATTTTTGCAGTATGCATTCTGTGCACAATATGTCAATTTTCTGCATGCATGGAGTACTAAAAAAGTATGAAGTACATTCTACGTACATTCTCAAAGTATGCAGTATGCAATGTGCAGTATGCTAGTATTCAAATGTATGCAGTGTATGAATCCGGAATATTATACTGCCATACTACTCTGTTTTTGCAGTATGCCTACTGTACACTATATGTAAATTTTCTGTATACATAGAATCCTAAAAGAGTATGCAGTCCATTCTTCACAGTATATAATGTGTACTGTAGTATGCTATTATTCTAGTAGCTGAATCTGGAATATTACACTACCATTCTATTCATACTGATTTTGCAGTATGTAAAGTGTGCACAATATGTGAATTTTCTGTATGCATGGATTACTAAAAAAGTATGCAATGCATTTTGCACAGTTTTCAATGTGCAATATGCTTCTTTTCCAGTGTATACAGTGGCATAATGACGAGTATTTCACTACCATACTACTCATATTATTTTTGCCATATAAAGTTGTGGTAGTATGCAAATATGATTTCAGCAAGTGTTTTACCTCTTCTTGATCCAGCATTTGCTCCTTCAGTTTTTCCACCAGCTGACACTGTAGATTAATCTCATCGTCCTGTCAGAGAGAAAAGAATCAATCAGAAAGTAAATTTTTCCATGCATTGTTTACTCCCATCTTTCTGTGTGTGTGTGTGTGTGTGTGCGTTCGTACCTTGTCATCAAGCTGTTTGTAGAGTTTGCGTATCTCTTCCTCATATTTGAGCTTGTGTTCCTCTGGGATTCGCTCACACGCGCCGCTGCTCTGATTATCTAAAACGGCGTCTTCACTGATATCAGATTCGACAGGAATCACAGCCATGAGATCCAGAGGCGTGACAGACTCACCTGCAGCACAATCACACACTCATTTACCACATTTACTATAGTAAAATCAGAAGACATTATTCTGGGATTTCCTTTAAACGGTGTAAGGTTTTATAATCTTTCTCATTTTGTTGAATTACCTTGGTTTTACTAGAGTTTTACTTTAGCAACTCTTGCATTAATTACTTCTAATGTGGTATTACCATGGTATTTATTTTAGTAAGTGGTCTAAAACATGGTATTTCCATGGTAGACACCCTTACAAAACATTACTTTGGTGGTACCATGATGCATACTATGATACTTTAAAATATACCATTTTACATGTGCATTTATTCATTTTGCAGATGCTTTTATCCAAAGAAAAGGTACTATTTATTCCAAGGTACTTCCAATGGTATTACTATGGTAAATGTCTGAAAAATCGTATTTAAAATCATAAAAAGTAAGCATACAATATTTTGGCAGTACTATACTCCTAAACACTGACAAAAAATGGTGTCTGATTAAATTTTCACTCAGAAATTGCTAGTAAATTTCACAAATAATTTCAAAGAAATGGAAAGTAACACATTGAACTAAACAAAGTTTTGAAGTAGAAAGATGGACGAAGTATTTTCTTGTAAAACGTACTTCAATAATCTTCAGTAATCATTTTTACAGTGTTATATATTCAGTCATGCCAATATTTATATACCAGTATTTAATAATATATCAAATATATTACAATTATCAAATAAATAATTAAATAAGAACTTTTTATCATTATTATAATTTATTCAAAATGATGATTTTATCATGTTGCATGTCTGAAAAACCATGGTATTCCCATATTAAATGTGACATGTGAAATGTGTCATAAGTAGCACAGGTATATTTGTAGCAATAGCCAACAATACATTGTTTTCAAAACTATCGATTTTTCTTTTATACCAAACATCATTAGGATATTAAGTAAAGATCATGTTCCATGAAGATATTTTGTAAATTTCCTACCGCAAATATATCAAAACTTCATTTTTGATTAGTAATATGCATTGCTAAGAACTTCATTTGGACAACTTTAAAGGTGATTTTCTCAATATTTAGATTTTTTTGCACCCTCAGATTCCAGATTTTCAAATAGCTGTATCTCAGCCAAATATTGTCCTCTCCTAACAAACCATACATCAATGGAAAGCTTATTTATTCAGATTTCAGATGATGTATAAATCTCAATTTCAAAAAACTGACCCTTATTACTCCAGGGTCACATATGTCTGATAAATCATAGTATTACCATGGAGCATGTCCTAAACACTCGTGGTACTTTTTTCATGAGAAAAGAGTAGCTGAAGTGACTGAACTTCTGAAGAAACCTTTGAGTGTTTTTTGTGTCAGAAAGAGAGAAATAATGCATATTTCCTCACTGTTAAGCCAGTGGTTAAGCTCCGCCTCCAGTCTCTGGATGTTCTCTTTCAGGTTCTTGTTCTTCTCCTTCTCTTTCTCGTATTTTCTCTTCCACTGCTCTGCTGTCAGCTCCAGGTTCACAGACGCCGTGTTCTTGATGGTCTTTGCTCTGAGACACAGAGAGTGTGTGTGAGTGATGTATGTGTGTCAGTGTTGCCAACTATTTTTCAGGAGAAGTTGCTAAAGGAAGGTCAATTTGTTGTGATGTCATTGCGCAATGACGTCATCACATAATCAAGATGCAAAATTGTGTCACTGCATCAAAACTCAGCAACAAATATATTTTAGATATGTTAATTTAGATTTGCTCGTAAAAAAATATGTGCATAATATATTAAAATAAAAATAACTGTATTTTTAAATACAACATTGAATTATAGAACACTTACACATCTTTTTTTATTAACTAGTAAACTATACATTCTCAACTATTATAGTTTTAAGCAGTGTATTAGTAGTTAGTATGCTACACTCTAAGAAGAGTCTGTAAAAATAGGGCACAATATGAAGGAATTTTCTGTATTGATTTTTCACAGGTTTTATACCTGCATTTTTAATTACGCATTGTATTTTGTGTCTTTGGGTTACAGGGTTACAATGGATAATGGATAATGTCCTGGAAAATTACTAGTGCATTTTCCATTTTTCTAGATATTTTTCTTATGTAGAAACTGATCAACAATCACAGGTACAAGCTACTAACAAGGTGCATCATAAATGAACTATTAATTTAATTATTATTATTGAATTGAACAATTGCAATTAGCAGCTAACTTGATTGACGTGATGTGTGTACTTCTAGGCATCTTTGGTTTTCTCTTTTTGTGTAATTTAGATGGAAAATGTGTCCCTTTTTATCGTTTGAATCACTTATCAAAAGTTGCTAAAAGTTGTCAAATAAATTTTATAAATAGCTAAATTTGTTGCTAGGTGCTTCTGTAAGAAAAAGCTGCTAGGGAAGTCTGAAAAATTGATAAATTTAGCAACAAAATATGCTAAGTTGGCAACACTGGTGTGTGTGTGTGTGTGTGTGTGTGTGTGTTACCGTTGTCCGAACATCAGGGTGGATTTGGTCTCGGCGTCGTTGAAGGCAGAAGGAGAGCAGCAGATGAACATGGTGGTTCTGCAGTTTCCTCCCAGAGAGTCCTGCAGGATCCGCGTCATCTTACTGTCTCGATACGGCACGTGAGTCTTCTGCTCACACACAGCACAGAGTTATTACAGTGTTGGAGAGTAACTAGTTACATGTAACTAAATTATGTAATTGTTAAATAAGGTAACACTTCATTTTAAGGTGTCCTTGTTACACATTACATGTACTTACTATTATAATAACAATTAATTATGCATAATTACATGCAAGTAACCCTAAACCAAACCTTAATTCTAACCCTAACCATACAGTAAGTACATGTAGTTAATTCATATAACTCAGTACTTAAGTGTATAATTACACTGTAACAAAGACACCTTAAAATAAAGTGTAACCCAAAATAAATGTAACTTTATAATCAGTTACAGTTACTGAGAAAAAAATGTGTAATTAAACTAGAGTTACTTATGTTGATGATTACAAAGGGGTTACATCTGAATTTTCTTTTTTTTCACACATACAAATTTGATTGATTTCTTTCATAAATTGCATTGACTGCTTTAAATTATGAGAAACCAATGTTTCAGGAGTTTAGGACACATGCTTATCCGATAACTGTTTTATTTTCTATTTTAGGTTTATGTATATGATTTATTTTTTAAGACTTACTGTTTTTCCAAGGCATTGTTAGATGCCAGTGTTTCCTGTTGTAGATATGCATAGATTTGATTTCAAAAAAATTTGTTATGATTTTAAATCTGTATTTAACCTCAGAATGATCTCAAAGTAAACAGAGGTGCTAAAGTCTGATTTTGTGGTGGCTGTGCTTTAAATTAAATTATTATAATCTTAATTCAAGTGATGAATAATTTTGACAATCTGACAGCAATCAGTGGTGAGTTCTACTGTAAGGTTAACCCTGCCTGCTTTACATGTTTCAAAATGATTAACAGTTGAAAATATTAGAAATTTAGAAAAGCAATCAAAAACAATCAGTTACATTACTTTAATAAAGTAATTGAAATAGTTACACTACTTGTTACATTTTAAATTGGGTAACTTGTAATCTGTAACCTGTAACATTTCCAAAGCAACCTTCACAACAGTGGTTATTAAATGGGTTAAGACTGTCTGTCTGCTACTTTGATCTGCAATAATTTCATGTATGTTATGTTTGTATTAGTTATATGCAGCTGTAACTCACGGTTCCTTCAGCCAGAGCTGATATGACGTTCCCCAGCGCGGACAGAGACTTGTTGATGTTCTTGGCTTCATCCAGGACAGCTCCTTCTGCACCTGTCTTACTCACCTGACCAACACACACAGATTCATGGTTATGCGGCTGTTCACATACACTGTGTAAATTCCAGTGTAAAGTGTAGCTAATTTCAGAATATTGCACTAGCATACTACCTGTACTGTTTTTGCAGTATGCATACTGTACACAATATGTGAATTGTCTGTATGCATGGAGTACTAAAAACTTTGCAGTATGCATTATGTATACCACTCATACTATTTTTGCAATATACATATTGTGCAAATATGCAAATTTTCAGTATGCATGGAATATTAACTAGTATGCAGTACATTCCGCACAGTATGCTAGTATTCCAGTGCATACCGTGGCTGAATCCGGAATATTATAGTATGCATAATGTGCACAATGTGATTTTTCTGTATGCATGAAATGCTAAAAGGTATGCAGTATGCTAGTATTCCAATGTATACAGTTGCTGAATCGGGAACATTACACTAGCATACTGTTTTTACAGTATGCATACTGTGCACAACGTGAATTTCATTAGCTATGCTTCCATCCAAAGTTGCTAATTTCATATATGCGAAAATATTGGAATATTGCATAAAATATTTGCGAATAAATCCCATCCAATGTGTTCAAAAGAACAAAACCATCAGTTTCTGGGAAACTGGTGCAAAGTATGCAAAGGCACTGTGACTTTTCTTTTCCTACATAATAAATTATTTGTGTCTCAGAGCGCGCAGGTGAAATGCAATAACAATCGCCGTCATGTTATATTGCGTTCGGATGCCTGATGTTTGGAACTCAATCTTGTGAGACGTTTAATTATATCAAATGATTTTGATGACAGACTTTGATTCAGGCAATACAAAATTAATAAAACAACATTTGAGACTGTGTGTGATGAGATCGGTCCACTGGTTAGTCGAAGTCATGTGAGTTTTTTGTTACATATCAAGGAAT
>CM077236.1:34618199-34703199 GCA_039654775.1 Spinibarbus caldwelli
GCAAAGAGCAGTGTAGAGAGCTGTTTTACCTCCATAGTGTAGGTTTTACCAGATGACGTCTGTCCGTACGCAAAGATGGTGCCGTTATAACCGCCCAGAACATCTGTGGAGAGAGAAACACTAAATCAACATGGAAAAGTGCTGGAAGTTTCATTGCATCACCATCAGCCCTTAGAAACAATGTGGATTTACTTTTAAACTGTAATATATTTAGATATAAGTGTAGGCTGCACAGGACGATGATACAAAGTATCATCAGTGTGTTATAGGAAATAAATAGAAACATTTGCTGATTTAGTTGATATAGCACAAAATGTAAAATATTAAAAGAAGCCTTTATGAATGAACTTTTACAGAATGTATAAATGACTTCTGATAGAATTATTATTATTTATATATTTTTAAAAGTGTCATTAATGAAAAATTCTAAAACAACTATTCTATTTAATTTTTTTTAAATATTCAATATTTCTAAAATTTGTATTTATAATTTAATTGAATAACTGAATAACTGAAGACAGACAAGGCAGAATCCCAGTAAATGAGATTCATCTGAAAAGTAAAATTATTCTATGACTTATATAGGCTACAGGCATTTGAATATTTGTATAAGTGCTCATATTTTAATTGAAGACATGTCATAATAGCAGACTATGACTGCAAATTTAATGGTTTTACTTTTACTATTAATGAAAGTGAAAATGTATGAAATGTACATATAATTCATGGAAATATTAAATAATAATCCCATTAATTTGTATTAAATTTAGTATTAAAATCAAAAAGTATTAAATAATAATAAAAAAAACTCCAGCTCCAGCAGTCTAACTTTATAATTTCACTTCAAACTAAAAACTTTTATTAATGTTTATAACTTTTAAAAATAAACTCAAAACTCTTTTGACTGACTAAATCTGAGAAATGTTGATATTCAGATAACATGCACTTGTATGCTATCACATTGTATAGCACACTGTATAGCACAATGTGTGCTATACAATATTTAGACATTTATTTATATTTTTTTTGAAGAATAAATACACACTCACCTTTGACAATCTGTTTGGCACAGGTGTTATACACCTGCTCCTGTGTGCAATTTGTGGGAAAAACTTTGTCAAAAACATACGGCTTCCCCTGCAAGACACAAACACATACAGTTATATATTGACAATTATATGTTCAGATTTGCCAGTTTAACCTTTAGAGCCACTGTAAATATTCATTGGTACAGGTAGCCCCGCCCCCGGCTCACATCATTGGCTGAGAGATTCCACTCAACCAGTGATGTGAGTTTGGGGGCGGGGCTATCAGTTTGAAAACAATCACTGCAGTTTGAATATACAACACACACTTCCCATGAAATAATATGTAACATACAGAAGAACTGCCTGTTATAACTGAACATGAAAGCAATTAGAGGTAAAAAGCTCTTCAGTCAGTGATTAGCCCCTCTCTGCTGTTCCCATGAGCTTTAATTGATCCTCAGAAGAGCATCAAAGTCTCCAGAGCAGACACACACCTGAAGAGTCTCTACACACACATTATATGCAGTCAGACGCAGATATCAGTGTGTGTTTGTGATGACAGAACTTAACCTTTGCTTTCAGCTCTCAGAGAGTTCCTCGACGCGTCTTAAAATAGAGCGTCACGCTGACTGCTTTATGTCTGTCTGTGCTTGCAGGAATCGTAACGAGCGTCATAAAACGAGAGCACACAGTGTTTATGGTTGAAATCTGCGGTGTGATGTTAGAGAGGCTGAAGCGATGAGATAATCAACATGTCCCCATATGTGTGCATCCGTTTTAATAATATGACGACTGCCCAGAGTAACAAGGAAATGAAATTAAGAGCCGCAGCTGAGCGTGAGGGATTGTGGGATACGCTCTAATAGCTTCAGTCCAGCAGAGCTCTGACATTAGCATTTCCCTCTGTAACAGCTTCATCCAAACATCCATCTGTTCCTCACACCATGCACTGCTGCGGTTCACACAGCACATATAGATGGATGTTTATTCACTTCTGTCCCTGTGTACGGTCATGTTTACACTGATAGAGACTCAGGTAACACATTACATTGTAGGAACATTGTTTTGAAGTGTGTCTAAAATGTTAAAATGTCCAGTTATCTTGTCATGATTACCACAAAAACATTTCTTACAATATTCTTCTAACTTTATATATATATTAGTGCTGTCAAACAATTAACTGCGATTAATTGTATCCAAAATAAAAGTTTTTGTTTACATAATATATGTGTGTGTACTGTGTATATTTATTATGTATATATAAAGACACACACATACGGTATATATTTTGAAAATATTTACATGTATTTACATGTATATATTTATATTAATATAATATACGTATATATATAAATTTATTTAATATATAAACATAACATATTTTTCTTAAATATATACATGCATGTGTATGTATTTATATACACATAATAAATATACACAGTACACACACATATACTATACTATACTATACAATACACACACACACACACACATATACCGTATATATATATGAACATTTATTTTTAATATTCTAAGAAGTTAAAATGTCTAGTTCTCTTGTTGTAATTATAATGTTATTTAAAGTTTACTAAAACATTTCTTACAGCATTATTTTCACCCCAAATATTTGAACATTTATTTTTAATTTTCTAACAACATTACAATATCTACTTTTCCTGTCATGATTACAGCATTATTTAAAGGTTACAAAAATGTTTCTGACAGCATTCTAAAAACTTTATTTTCACTAAAAATGTAACCTTATTTGAACAATTTTTGTTAGCTGGGAGATAAACAGAAGTTCTATTAACATCTACGTATCTGTTAACATCTATCTATCTACTGAGGTAACAGGGAACATTTTTAAAATATTTTTGTAACAGGGAGAATGTTCCCTGTTACCTCGGTAGATAGATAGATGTTAACAGATATGTAGATGTTAATAGAACTTCTATTTAATCCAGTTTAAAAAAAATAGATTATTCCATTTTATAATTTTGCAAACTTTATGGGAATGTTACATTTGAATGTTCTCTGAACATTTCACAAACAAGTTGTAACATTTAAAAAAGTTTAGTCCAACTAAAATGTTTCAGAAATAAAACATTCCACAAACAATGTATAAATAACATTTTAAGAACATTATTAAAAACCAGAAAACTCTGAACAATGTTCTGTTAATGTTACTGGAGGGACGTTTGTTAGCTGGGCTGCTTCTCATAACATTAACACAACATTAACATTAGCACAAAAACATTATTTATACATCGTTCTTTGAACGTTTTTTTCCTGGAGGTTCATCTAATGCTTTTGAAATGTTGCTACTTGTTTCAGAACGTTCAGAGAACATTCAAAAGTAACATTCACATAATGTTTGCAACAGGACAAAATGGAATGTTCTTTTAACAATTGCACAGCCAAAAAAAAAAAAAAAAAGTTATAAAACATATAAGAAAAACTGGACGTTTTGAATTATAGAAATAATATTTTTATAACTTAATGGGAACATTAGCAAAACATTCTTAGCACATATTTTTGTTAGCTGAATAGAGCGATAGACAGACTGAAGAGACACGAGCACAGACTGAACAGAAGTGAAAGGCAGAAAAACGAGCAGTTGAAGGGAACGGTGGGCAGATCTGAGATGAGGATGTGATCTGAATGTGTTCTGCAGGGACGTGAAGCGTGACGCTGAACAAGAACACACACACACACACACACTCAGAGATCAGGATAACTGGCCGCGCTGGGAGCTGAAATACACATGGGATCAGAGCGAAGCAGATGCACCTGAACTCCAGCAACAAACCCCAGACCGCTTCATCAGACGCAAAAACACAGCGCTGGTGTTTGCATGAGTGAGTGGGAGGACATTAGTGCTTCTCATCCGCTTTTATTTCAGCATTCAGATTTTACACTGACATCAGGTGACAGATGAACTTTGATTGAACCCACAACATTTGACGCATATGAATTATCTTCTCCTCCCTTTTAAAGGATTATCTTCTCTAGCTCTGAACAACTACACTGTAAAAAACACAGCTGCATATTCTCCAGTTTACAAACCTTTTGAGTCTCAAATATCAAAAAATGCTTTTTTCTTGAAACTACATAAAAACTCTTGTCAGACCAACAAATTTACCCTCAAATGTTGTCCTAACTACTCAAACACAGTTGTCTGAACAAAGAATTTCATATTGTTGAAATATGAGGCTTTGTGAGTTCCCAGCATGCATTGCAGCATGAATAAATTATGCAGTTACTGTTATAGGATTATCGTTTTGCTGTTTGCTGACTTCATTTAAACTTTTTTTATTGTTGTTTTGTCATTATTGTTAGTTATTTGTTGTACTTTGTTGTAAAGGGCTCATCTTTTAACATTTGTTGATTGCCAGTGTTCTTCAGGTTTGTGTGTCTAGTTTTGAGGAATAGATTATGTTTAACTACTTGTATCTATGTTTCCTGCATATCTTAGTCTTGTAAGATATTTTACAAACAAAGACAATGTTGTCTACATATTAGACTCATCAAACAATTAGAATTGTTTCTATAACAATTCATTGTTTGTCATTAGTAACATTATATTGATGAAGTGGTGACTTTTTACACATTTTTTTTTCCCATCCAGAAAACAGAAAAAAATGTATTATCTCAACGACATTAATTGTTGTTTCATTTGATGTGACAAGAAGTTTTGGTAACACTTTATTTTAAGGTGTCCTTACACATGTTTCACGTACGTACTATTATAATAAAATTAATTATGCATAATTACATGCGAGTAACCCTAAGCCAAACCCTAATCCTAACCATATAGTAAGTACATGTAGTAAATAAATATTACTCAGTACTTAAATGTATAATTACACTGTAACAAAGACACCTTAAAATAAATTCTATTAGCAAAATAAGACAACCAGCATTGCATGAACAAACAAATTTACATTGGCTAAACAAAGTATCTTTACTGAGAAGAACTAAAAAACTATTGTTGAGAGAACTCAAAAGTCTTACTGCATCAAGTTGCCTTATTTATTTTTTTTTACATTTTCTCAACTATTTTTTTGAAGTGCATATTTAGATATTTATTACATTTAGCATTTTCCCCTGCTGTCAGAATGTGCCTGTGACCCGTTGATTTAACCAGTGCATTAACTAACAGTGACTACCGGGCCTGGAGCCGGTTAGGTGTCGTCTACACGTGTGTGTGCATGTGCTCTTACATGCACGCCTGCTAAAGAGCCCTGTGGCTTTGGCATGGAAATCAAGACTCATTCTAACAAGAAAGCCAGAGGCTGGAAGAGCATCAAACCTACATTCAAGCTTTTTAATGGAAATAACTGCTCTAAAAATGTCACATTTGAATATTAATCCAAACAGATTCACATTTTGAAATCTAAATGAAGTATTCATAAAAAAAATGTGAATACATTTCAGGAATTTAGAATGCTGTTTATAAATGTAATGTGACACATTTTAAAATAAAGCTATTTTCATCCTTAAATCCTTATTAATCAATCATCACTAGTGATCCTAGTGATGTGAAACCTTTAGTTAAAGTGTTAAAGTTCAGTGTGTGCATTTGTGCTCCAATTAAATTTCCATGTATGAAATTTATTATATGTATTAAAAACAAATATGAAACCTATTAAAATTTGGAACAATTTCATATATTATCATATACAGACTATACAAATATGTCTGTATATTTATGTGCAATACATTCTTGGACATATATGTCATGTACATGTATGTGATCCATCCTATAAGTCGCCAATACATGTTGATATTATATAAGTAAAAATAAAAAATAAACATATTTAATTTAATTTATTTTTTTCATCTTTTAAAAATATATAAAAAAGTATTACAAAAACATAAAAGATGTATGTATATACATATATATATATATATATATATATGTTGTTTTAAAAAAAAATTTAAAAATTGACGTATATTTGCTACTTAAAATGTAAAAATCATCATATGTATATATAAATACTAGAGGGATTTTAGATATGTTATAATCTTCATCTATCCACAGAATATACGTATGTGAAAATTATATATATATCACCTTATGGGAATATCACAGTTCAATATATGCCATATATTGCATTTTTGTGCAGGATCTTAATGAAAAGACAATAATCCACACCATAATTGTCTAACAAAAACACGTTTTCTTGCTTTGTAACTAGATGAATAGAATATGTCATGTGCAGACAGCTGCGTATCGAGCAGAGCTTGTTCTGAACTGCATTAGAGTGATGCAGACAGCAGCAGTATTAAGATGAGATGCATTATGTGCTTCTTCTGCTGAAATCTGAGCCCAAACACTCTCTCTCTCTCTCTCTCTCTCTCTCTCTCTCACACACACACACACACACACAATTTTCTGGTGCATTCTTATCTTTCTTCTTCATATCTCTGTCTTTCATTAAATCCTCCAGCGGTTTGTCTCTACAGCGGCTGCTGATTTAGTGTCAGAGCAACTATCACACGGACAGCAGAGATTTCTTTGATGAGGATGAGGAAGGTCACTGACAAGTCTTGAGCTTTTATCAGATTCACTGAAAGTTAGAGATGGGAACAAAATAATGGGTAGATACTGGGTTAACAGCATCCGCTGGCTTGTGTTGAGCTTTGACAGCGCTTCTGCGGCGTAAGAGAAGAGCTCATAATTAAGTCATTTCTGGGTTCCTACACTGAGAATAAATTATAATATGCTTATCAGGAGTGTGCCACTGAAATTATTTCAAACTGAAATCATTTACATTCTGGAGGAGCGTCACTTAAGGAATGGTTCACCAAACAATGAAAATTTGCTGAAAATGTGCTCACCCTCTGGTCATCCAAGATTAGGATGAGTTTGTTTCTTCATCAGATTTGGAGAAATGTAGCATTGCATCACTTGCTCACCAATGGATGCTCTGCAGTGAATGGGTGCCGTCAGAATGAGAGTCCAAACAGCTGATAAAAATATCACAATAATCCACAGCACTCCAGTCCATCAGTTAACATCTTGAGAAGACAAAAGCTGAGACAAATCCATCAAGATGTTTTTAACTAAAATATGTGTCCATAATCCATAATAACTCTTCCTGCAGTGAAAAAGTGCATCTCCTGTTGTCTCTCACATTAAAATCCAGCCACATATTTGTTTAGAGCCCTTTTGGCTTTTAAGCGGTGCTTGATCTGTGCAGATTTCTCTCCTGATTCAGACCAGAACACTTTTTCACTGGAGGAAGCATTATTATGGATTATGGACTCATATTTTAGTTAAAAACATCTTAATGATGGATTTATTTCAACTTTTGTCTTCTCCAGATGTTAACTGATGGTCTGGAGTGGTGTGGATTACTTGTGGATTATTGTGATGTTTTAACAGCTGTTTGGCTCTCATTCTGACGGCACCCATTCACTGCAGAGCATCCATTGATGAGCAAGTGATGCAATGCTACATTTCTCCAAATCTGATGAAGAAACAAACTCATCCTAATCTGGGATGGCCTGAGGGGGAGCACATTTTCAGCAGATTTTGGGTGAATCTACCAGGAATAGAACATAAACCACAGTCTGCAGCTGTAAACATAGCTATAAATCATCTGAATTCAGTCAGATTTACTGCAATAGAAAGGGTTTATCTGTCTCTCACTGCGTGTAGAACTTGCCTCAAGCCAGAAATTCAACAATAGGCTAGTAGTTCACACAACTATTTCATGATATCAACACTCTGGGTTTATAGGGAGTTTTGAACATGTTTTCTGCTGAGTTCAGCGTGAGCCACACAGCAAAAATAGGCTGAAGTAGAGCAATAATCTGGGTTGCAGCATTGCATGGGTTTTAGGAGTATATTGAGCTAGAAGCCTCTAAACTCTCCTATAATAGGGTCTCTGATTTCAGCTTTAGTACTTGCAGAAATATAATTAGTTTTTTTGGGTATGGCTATATATATATATATATATATATATATATTAGACTAAATATATATTCCAAATATATA
The DNA here is from genome assembly GCA_039654775.1 of Spinibarbus caldwelli. NCBI lineage: Eukaryota > Metazoa > Chordata > Actinopteri > Cypriniformes > Cyprinidae > Spinibarbus > Spinibarbus caldwelli. The sequence goes on from CM077236.1 coordinate 34,626,234, forward strand.
TTGCACACAATGAAACTAAATGATATGTATTTTTAAATTGATATTTAGTTTCAACATTCATGTACCAAAGTATGTTTCAAAATGTATTTCCAGGGCAAGAAAATATATTTTTAATCAAAATATTTTCAATTTGTATATTTTGTAATATTGTATTGTTTTTGGAACATTGTAAAGCATGTTCCTAATTGCTCATTTTTATTTAAATGTGTTGTATGTTCACACGTTATAGAAAACTAATTACATTTTTCTTAAAATGTGACATGTATATAGAGAGAGAGAGAGAGAGAGAGAGAGCCAAATAGATTTAATGTAATTAAATCTACACATTAAATCTATTTGGCTCTTGACTCTTGATATTGTTGCATCTAAGGTTTAATTAATGAGCATTTTCCAAAGGAAAAATTTAACTATTTAATTTAGTTTTATTTACTACATTGTAAAAAAAAAAAAATGCACATAAATAATAATGTCCAACATCTAAATAAACAGCTTTTGTTCAAGCCAAAAATATTATTTAACATGGCAGAATCAACATGCTTACATTAGGTTACAACAAAAACAATAAATAAATCTAGCTGATAGGTTCTGCACATTTTGATGTTTTGACAGTGAAGCCCAACCAGAACTCACTCTGACATCAACATACATCACACACATCAACAAACACAACAGCATCGATCTGTTCCTGACATCCACTCCTGACCGCAGACCAGACAACAAAGTAGCGTGCATGACACGGTGTCTCCTTCAGGTTGTATGCTGCATGCTTTTAAAGGCTGTGGACATAATCAAAGCTGACAGCTGCCTTCCTCTGACTTCTGATGCATGTCAAGATGTGAATCTATCAGGCCGGTGCAAAGCAGAAATCATTTCTACACAAATGACACTCGAGAGTTCAACTGTGCACAATGATCATTTATCTTAATGTGAGGAGCTCATTTATCTCAATGCTTTACTAATGAAAAACCTGCCTGGCCTTGAAGACGGTGCGGAATGAAAGAGAAAGCGAACACCGTGAAGTTCATTTAAAACCAGCAAGTGCAAAATGGGTTTTACCAGCCGTATCAGTCCTATTATGAAGAATGTTTTCAATGCTCCCTTCATTTATCTTTTAATATATTGGATAAAATATTCAAATAAAAACTGAATATTTTAGGTTTCTTTATCATAATATCTGAAGTGAACACAATGTAGGGCTTCATTTTAAATAATTTCACTACATTGGTTTGAATGGATGTTTATTTTTGACTAAAACTTTCTTGGCAACATTGTTTTCATTAGGGATTTATTTATTTATTTACTTTATATGTGACTTTCTATCCTGCCAGTCTTTTGTAAAAATTCAGTATTGTTTAATGACAGAATCCTCCAGGAAGTGACATCATTTTGGTGGGAACATTCTCAGAACGTTGTAGCAAGATTTTCTTGATGTTTAATGCCAATAGAATGTTCATTCAGAATTATGTTCTCAAAATGTTTGCACAAATACATTGATACAATGTTCACCAGATTTTTAAAACATCTTAGACATTTGTCTTGTTTTTAAATGTTACTTGTTTCGGAATGTTCAGAAAACATTCAAAAGTAACATTCCCATAATGTTTGCAAAATGATACAATGGAACGTTCCTTAACAATGCATAACGAGCTTTTTAAAACATTTAAAAAACTGGATGTTTTGAACATTGAGAGAACATTCACAAACAATGTTTTCATAACTTAATGGGAGCCTTAGCAAAATGTTCTTGTGAACATATTTTTGACAGCAGGATCAATGGATTTAGTGAATTTTTGTGATGTTTCACTATAAAACATTCATCCTATTTGGTCACAAATCAGTTTGATAATATCAACATTTCAAAAGATGATTAAATTATGAAAACAAACTTCAAGATGATGTCCTTGTGTAAACTAACTGTTCATCTGCTATACGCTTTTATAGAAATACTTATTCATATTCAAGTTTTCAAACATTACAGAGTTTCTGCAGAATACATGACCCATTTATCAGTGTCAGCCTCACACACACATACACACACACACACACTCATCAATAACTGCAAATCAGCGCTATCACACTGACACTGGCACATACAGACATATATTTGTTTCCCGACACTCTATCTTTAATCTGAGCTTTAAAGGCTGATCTATTTGTGCTGCTGCAGCACTGGGAGCCGGTTATGAGAGCTGCGAATGCTGTTATATTTCTGCCAAGGAGATCAATGTGTGCGTCTGAAAGCATTCACACTCCCGGAGGAGTTTTGCTGTGTTTAAACCTTCAGTGTATTTCAGCTACTCTTGTGTGGTTGTGGCCATTTTAGCACACATAGAGTGGGTCACATCAATAATGACTGAAATTAAAGTTTGGAGACAGTGAGCTGCTGATTTAGATTTTAAGGTACAACTGATTTTTTAAAGGAGCAGTTCACCTATAAATTAAAATCTGCTGAAAATTTCCTCACCCTCAGGCCATCCAATAAATAGATGATATTATTTCTTCTTGAGAACCGATTTGGAGAAATGGATGGATGCTCTGCAGTGAATGGGTGCCGTCAGAATGAGAGTCCAAACAGCTGATGAAAACATCACAATAATCCACATCACTACAGTCCATCAGTTAACATCTTGAGAAGACAAAAGCTGAAACAAATCCATCAAGACGTTTTTTACTCAATTATGAGTCCATAATTGATAATAACGATTCCTCAGTGAAAAAGTCTAGTCTGAATCAAGAGAGAAATCTGCACAGATCAAGCAGCGTTTACAAGCCAAAACAGCTCGAAACAAATATGTGGCTGGATTTTGATGTAAGAGACAACAGGAGATGGACTTTTTCACTGGAGGAAGCGTTATTATGGATTATGGACTTGTATTTTAGTTTAAAAAATTTAAAATAAAAATTTTAAATAAAAATTTAGTTTAATGATGGATTCGTTTCAGCTTTTGTCTTCTCAAGATGTTAACTGATGGACTGGAGTGGTGTGGATTACTTGTGGATTATTGTGATGTTTTTATCAGCTGTTTGGACTCTCATTCTGACGGCACCCATTCACTGCAGAGCATCCATTGATGAGACACTGATGCAATGCTACATTTCTCCAAAACTGATGAAGAAACAAACTCATTTACAACTGGGATGACCTAAGAATGAGGACATTTCCTGCAGATTTCATTTTTGACTTGACTATTCCTTTAATCTAACTTTAAGATAATGCCAGGATTGCAAATGCAGTATAAATATAGTCCTGATTATTCTAAACAAGGTTTGCAGCAACTGATTTTGCATCAAGACTCACATTTGACTCTTCTGTAGAGTGGGGAGCAACTGAATTAGCATGTAAACCTTGATTTAATACAAGTTACTCAATCCCCATTGGTCTAATTCACCCACATTTTTTTATTTTTTTATTTTTATTTTATTTTTGTCAAACCATGAGTCATAACCACAGCACATAAAAACAAGCACTTTATTTCAGGCTGTCTTAGCGTCACTGGTCTTGCAGATAGATGGTGCTCACTGGATTTTAGCAGCGGTGAAGCCCATTATGTGTGTGTGCGTGTGTATGTGTGTGTGTGTGCGCGTGTGTGTGTGTGTGTGTGTGTGTGGGTGTGTATGGGTGGGTGTAAGAGAACATGCATATGTAAATTAACATAGAGGAGACATGTAGGATGATTTAAAACTGAATCTATATCTACACTATAAAACATGCATTTATTGGACCTGATCTGACTGTATATGTGTGTGTGTGTGTGTGTGTGTGTGTGTGTGTATAAATGACACTCTTTTACTCCTCTGGGAACATGCGTACTGTTCCGAACCCTCAAATTCTCAGACCTAAGGTGTTTTTGTATGTATTTATATATGTATAAATGCTTTCCATTTATAAAGTTAAATATTGTTTATATATTTATAAATGCACTAGTGCGCATGCATAAACATGCAAATCTGGATTAATCAGATCATCAGCATGCGCTGGCGAGTATTTCATTAAAAATTAACATCACCATCTGGAGGAGTGTGAAAATGAAACTTTGAAAACAGATTTGGACTGTAATCCATCTGCGTCACTTTACTGATAAACATATAGAATATCAAGAGGAAAACTTGTATGAACTTACCCCGATGATGACAGTGTCATCTTCTTGAAATGTGGGGATATATTTGTCCCCTCGGAGGATTTCGGAGTGGTTCAGGGGTCTGAAGCGACACAAAACCCTGATGTTGCATTCTGCGCTAACATCAGCCATCCTGCGATGCTGCACTAAAGCCGCCTTCAGATACAACAATGCGTTTCTCTTCTGATCTATGAATAATTCGCGCGGTCCTCTGTAGATGAATGGCGTTTATAGACAGGCGAAACAATTAGGATGAATGATCCGTTTGATGACGTCTCAAATGAATCTGCTGCGAATCAAAGCATCTTGCGAATCGAATCCGTCGTTAAAGCCTGCGAGGCGAGTGGATGATATTAAAGCAAAGTGTGTTACTGTGCATCGCTCTCTCGAGGTTGTGTTGTGAGTGTTAGTGCTGCAGAAGTGCAGCGTGATGCTGCAGGGATACGGAGACACGCGCTTGGCACCGCGGCGCTCTGATTGGCTGGGATTTGACAGGGGGCGGGGCGTGTGCTGTGCTGACTCTCGCATCAGCACCGCTGCTTAGCATACCAACTTATATTTTAAACAAAAATGAGAAGTCACAAAATGAGAAGAACACCAAGAAATCTTTGTGTATTATTACTGATCCTTAAACCGTTTCAAAATCGGCAAAGAAAAACATAACGCCTAAGGTGGTTTGCTGGTCTTTGCTGGTTTACACTGAATTGGCTGGTTTCCCAGCCTGACCAGCTGACAACTGCTCCAAATCCTTCTAAACAGACCGGCCAGGACACATAGTTAGATAATAATAATAATAATAATAATAATAATAATAATAATAATAATAATAATAATAATAATGATGATAACAACAACAACAACAACAACAATAATAATAATAATAATAATAATAATAACAATAATAATAATGAATATTAATATTCTTAAAGAATATTTCTTCAAGAAAGCTTTGTATATTGTGTGCTGCATTATGACTCATAAACTTTTGAAAATGTGCAGAGAGAAAAACATAAAGCAGCCTAAGGTGGTTTGCTGGTCTTTGCTGGTTTACATTGAACTGGATGACAACTGCTCCAAATCCTTCTAAACAGACTGACCAGCACACAAAGATAAAAAATAAAATAAAATAAAATAAAATAAAATAAAATAAAATAAAATAAAATAAAATTAAATAAAATAAAATAAAATTAAATTAAACAAATAAATATTACATTTAAATAATAATAATAATAATAATAATAATAATAATAATAATAATAATAATGAATATTAATATTCTTAAAGAATATTTCTTCAAGAAAGCTTTGTATATTGTGTGTTGCATTATTACTCATAAACTTTTGAAAATGTGCAGAGAGAAAAACATAAAGCAGCCTAAGGTAGTTTGCTGGTCTTTGCTGGTTTACATTGAACTGGATGACAACTGCTCCAAATCCTTCTAAACAGACTGACCAGCACACAAAGATAACAAATAAATAAATAAATAAAATAAAATAAAATAAAATAAAATAAAATAAAATAAAATAAAATAAAATTAAATTAAATTAAATTAAATTAAACAAATAAATATTACATTTAAATAATAATAATAATAATAATAATAATAATAATAATAATAATAATAATAACGATAGTAATGTATGACTTAATTTATTACTTTTAAATATATAATAGTTAAAAAATAAAAAATATTGCAATATATAAAAGCATATAACAAATTAATCTGAATGTAAGAATTCATTCATTTAAATAAAATTTAAATTTAAATTAATTTGAACTTTAGAGAGTAAGGAAAGAAAGAAAGACAGAAAGAAAGAAAGAAAGAAAGAAAGAAAGACAGAAAGAAAGAAAGAAAGAAGGAAAGAAAGAAAGAAAAAGAAAGAAAGAAAGGAAATAATAGTTAAATATTGTATTTGCTGTATTCAGGTAAATTGTGACATTTTTTTCTGGGAAAAAAATGTTCTAGTTAGCCTGATTCTGAATTAACCCCTATAATTTTCTTATATAAATAAAGAAAAATATTAATAAAATAATAAAAATATTAAATAGGCCTACTGAAATAAAGGGCCTATAAAAGCGAATTATATCATATTAATTTGAACATCAGCGGGGTTAATCGATATATATCGCAAGTTGTTAATGATGTTAAAATTTTCATATCACTTTGAAAAACTTGGAGCCATTTCATAGATATAGTTCACAAACGCCTGATTTCCTAATCCTCGCGAGATTGCGCGAGGTTTTGTTAGTGTGTGACGTCACAGCTGTCTGTGTGTGTTCGCTCTCGACTCGTCCGCTTCTCCAGCCGGTTATATCTCCTTTCAACCTGCAGTAAAGAAACACACACCGCACTGTAAACAAATCATATTAAACTGCTTTCCCCCAGCGTGCTGCAATGGCCGACCCGAAGTACGCAAACCTGCCGGGCATCGTAAGTAATTCATTCAGTCTGTAAACAACAATAACAGTGCGGTATATTAGCATTAGCCGCGGCTAACGGTCTGAGGTGATTCAAAGCCAGATATTCATATAAATTCACATCTATTGACTAATCAAGTGTCCTGAGTGAAAATAATTTGTACAAGGGTTTCTAAAGTAATTGAGTTATTTGAAATCTAGAGTTACCTGAGAGTCTTGAGAGGAGTGTTAACGTTAGCTCATGTTTGTAACTGGCACTCGTCAAATATAACACACAGAACTTATAAATATTGCTTAAATGACTATTTTTCCGACTTAGTTGCTTGTATGCTGTGTAAAGGGGCTGTTGCACACCTTTATTTTGCAGGCAGGATTGTAAGAAACAGATGTTTGTGAAGGGCGTTGGCCAGATGTATGATTGGTGTAATATAATGTCAGTATTTTAATATCTGATGTTATCGGAGTCGTTTATTTGACTTGTGTCTTATGTCAGTCTGTGTTGTTTAATTACATGACCACCGTAGACTTACACTTTTGCTCAATCAGTATGGGTTTTCAATTTAGGTTTTTACATGTGGTCCCTCTGATCTTTAATTTTACATGCATAAATATTTATATTCTATCAATGAATTTTAGTCTATGTTTGTCTATTTTTCAGGTATGTTAGACATACATACACACACACACACATATATGTGTGTGTGTGTGTGTATGTATGTATGTATGTATATGTATATATGCTTAAATCAGAGCAAAAAAAATCTTACATTCTTAAAGTCATGGCATTAGATGTTGCATGTGCTGTAAAAAATGAATATCTTTCTCAGTGTTTTTGTTTTCAAATGCAAATATCTAAACATCCTTAAATCAAGATACATTTACTTAAGAAATAAATGTAAATTCTTGAAAAATGCAACAAAATGAAGTGAGCTTATGCTTAAAACAAGAACAAATATCTGTCAATTGGGAATGAAAACTTTTTCCCTTTGAATTAAGTTGATTTTGTTTCATTGCCATTGGCAGATATTTGTTATTTCCTCACTTCATTTTGACCAGTTTCTCATAAAACAAGTTTTCTTATTTTAGGTCATTTGCTTCTGATGCTTCTGACTGATTTACCGTATTGTCCCGAATATAAGACAATGTTTTTTTCTTGGAAATACATCTGAAAAAACGCGGTCGTCTTATATTTGGGGTCTAGACTTTGACATATCAATAATACACCCACAACAATAGCTGGTGCCAAATACGTGTAAAACGAGTGTGCCATGAAATACGTGATGTGATGTAATGTGTGTTGGATAGATCACGAGTGGAAACAAAAGAAAAAGAAAAGCTTACAGCGGCATGAGTTGTGACTGTCATGTTAGTCTGATGGGTCCAAACTTTCTCTGTAAGTGATTTTAAAACGTAAGACAGTACACAGATTTGAAGACTACAGAAAAGATTTCACTTCTACTGTTAATAAAATTTTGGTAGGCTACTATGAGATGGACAGACTAAATGTTATATAATTGAGATGGGCTACCTTTTATTTTTATGGTATATCAAAAAGTGTATATTTTTAAATGTGATTGTTGGTACATTTTACCAGTATTTGCCATACTTTCAAAACAAAAATTAAAACAGGAAAAATATGCAATATGAAAATTTAAATTTAAATAAATTTAATTCTCAGTAAAACACAAGATTTGGTTTTCAAAAAGCCTTTTTCCAAAAGGTATATCTGGAAAAAGGGGGAACGTCTTATAATCGGGACAATACGGTAAGAATCTTTAGACATTTAAACGGGAAAACAAGACAAAAATACTGATAAAGAGCAACACTTTTTGCAGTGTGATGAGAAGGTACAATTATAAATGTGTATAAATATGTATCTGTTTTCACTTCAGCTTTCATGTCTGTTGTGTTTTTGTTCTGACATTTTATTGACATGAGATAATATTACATTTACATTTAGTTATTTAGCAGATGCTTTTATCCAAAGCGACTTACAAAAGAGGACAATTGAAGCAATCAAACTCAACAAAAGAGCAACAACATGCAAGCGATATGACAAGTCTCAGTTAGCCTAACGCAGTACACATAGCAAGGTTTTAATTAATAATTAATATAATTGAAATGACATCATTTCTTCCCAGGCCTCGAATGAGCCTGATGTCTATGAGACGAGTGATCTGCCCGAGGATGATCAGGCGCAGTTTGAGTCGGTGAGTATCTGTGTGTGTGTGTGACTCAGATTTGAGCTAATTATACTTTCCCTCCTCATTCACTAACCCACCATCACTGTCTGACCCACTCCGGATGCTAGTTTGTGCAAGTAAGACGTCATTGTCTTCTAACGCAGTAACTGCATGGGTTGAAATCTTCCTGCCTTTCGAATGTTTTCTAATCAGGGACAGTCGTGCGATTAGCATTGGGGTGTTTAGAGATGTAACGGTATGAAAATTTCTTATCACGATTATAGTGACCTAAATTATCACGGTTATCAGTATTATCAAGGGATTGTTCAAATGTTCTGGAAATGATAAAAAGTACTGACACATAAATCGTTTCACCAATTTTTGTATGTAAAATCACCAAACAATTACTTTTTGTTTGCATAAACACAAAAACAATAACATTACCAATGATGTCCGGATTTTAAACTGTTTATCTAATAGGATGTATGAAATGTTCAGATAAAGCTTTGAAAAAGTTTCATAAAATGGTAAACCTCACATTTCAGCCTTTAAATAAAGAAAAGGGTTAAGTCAAAATGATAATTGATTAATAAATGATGATATATTTTATCTGCTCCATACATAATTCTAGATACCTTATCCGAATTGTTTAAATGTGTAGAATCCACACAAGCTTGTTTTTCATCAACTGGTCAAAATTTATAGCAGGGCGTGCAAATCCGGTCCATTTTTTGGCCAGACAGAAACTGCACACAGATTGAATGTGAATGTAAGTCTCTGTAAATCCACTCTCTGACAGCAGGTGGCGCTTATGGAACAGCAGAATTACAGCTGTTTTCCCGTAACCTCGTTTGAGAACTCTATTTTATAGGGCTGCTCGATTATGGCAAAAATCATAATCACGATTCACATATTTGGTCAATATTGTAATCATGATTATTTAACACGATTATGAGTGGGCCATAAGACCAAAACTATATATGAATGATTTATTTAAAGATATTTCTGTAAATAAGGTTGCTATGACATCTACATTTTAGAAACCAGCCAAATTTCACAATTCTCAATACCACAGCAGAGTACTAGGGTAACTAATATTAGTAACAAGCAAACAAAAAAGTCCTCAAAATTACTGAAAATAATTAAACTGTCAGTAATAAAAAAGCAAAGGACAAATGCAATAGAGTAAAAAGATACAAATGAAACAAACTGTGCTTTAAGGTTTTTTTTTTATGCAAGTCTCACGTATTCAATTAACAGAAATGAATAATCAAATGTAAAATAAAACAGCATAGTCTTCACTGTAAGAACTTCATTTGTTTCTTATTAAAGCTACAAACGTCTTTCACTCAAGAGCAGTGAGTGATTTTGAATTTGTCTTTTGTTTTTTGATTAATATTAAGCTCACAGTCGCAGCAGGAATATTAAGCTGCTGTCACTTTAAGAGTCCAATTTACCGTTACTCGTGTATTTTCATTCACAACTGTTTGTTCATTTATTACATGACAGACAGAGGTTTACGTGAATAATCACTAAGTGCTGCATTTTGATACATTTTTGTGTGTATTTGACCGTTTAGACGCGCAGCTTGAGCAAAAGTTGACTTCACATGTCTGTGTTCTGTTTCGTCTCTGAGCGCAGGCACAGAAATCCTCCTGACGAACAGCGCAAGTTCTCTTTCGCGCTTTTAAAAATGTGAATAAATCTAATACACTTCAGTAAATCAAGCACATCCCACTTTGCAAAAGTCACGTTACATGATTTTACTGATTTGCACGTGAAACTGGGCTTTTATGGAGGAACGAAAGCGCACCGCTGGAAAGGGGGCGGAATGGGGCGCAATAATCATTTTATATCGATTATTGTATTTTCATAATCGTTGGAGGCCGAAATCGAGCACAGCCCTACTATTTTATTTGGTTTTACATGGAGTTAAGATGAAAACAAAATGCCATCGAATCTTTACTGAAGACAGTCAGAACCTTCAGAGGTGCATTCATGTTAGGGTTAGTATATTCATATATTAATTTGTATAATTCCCTTAGCACTCTTTTAAAACCTCCCAGCTTTTCCACCATAGTTATTAAAGTACGATGAATAATCTCGATGACTGGTTTACTGCTGTAATGTTTATGGTAGTTACTTTGGTTATAGAATATGGCTCATGTTAATAACATGAACAGAATTGTATTAATTATTTCTAAATTTAATTTGTAAACTTGAAGCTGTTTGTAAGTTTTAACACTAATGGCCTGAGAAAGGGTGTGGAGTGACGTTTAGCTGTTTCAGTGTGTGTTTTAAGGAACAAATGGTGGTAAATTTGACAGTTTGACAGAAGTAAATTGTGTGTGTTTCACTTCCTTCTAGGGCTGCACAGTTTGTGAGAAAAAACACAAGCCATTTTTGTAATGAAAGTTGTGATTGTGATTTAAAAGGCACAAGTTTTGCTGGGCTTGTTTGTATGGCTGAATAATTTAGCCAAAATTGTTGTGAATATCAAGGCTGTTATAGTTAAAGCTAAAACCATAGAAAACATTTTTGTTACTTAAAATAGATTAAACATGAAATGAGTAAAATATAAAAAATAAACATTTTATTTCAGCTAGTTGCCAAAGCAGCATTTCCCATTCTCATTTAGTTTCATTTGATGTGCTAAAATAACAAACTAAAACTGAAAAAAAAAACACAGACATATTGAGAAAAAAAAAATACTAATAAAAATCACAAAACAAACAAATTTACTAAATCTTTAACAAAGATGAAAATTGAAAATACAAAAATAAAAATTAATTCTAAATGTTAAAAACCAGTAGTATCTCATTTTATATAACTGGTGATTATATATTAACATAAAATAATAAAAATGATTACTATATAATTAGTAATTACTCTGCAAGTGTAAAATTACAATACATATATTTGTGGTTGCCTTCATTTATTTTTATTTAATGTTTTCATTTGTAATTAATATATATTTTTTATATTTTAATATATTTTTTATTTATTTATTTTTTGCTGTAGGGAGCTTCTTTTTTAAGAATAAGAACAGCCGGTTTTATAAGTGCTTCTCAACACAAGTGTGGGAAAGATGCTTCACACATATTGCGCTCCCAAATGCACATTATAAGTGACCCAAACTCAGAGTAGAACTTCACTCTGAAACACTCACTGCATATTTTTTTTTTTTTTTTGTGCATAAATATTTATTTAATTAAAATGCAGACTTTGGGTTTTGATAATCACACTAAGCCATATGATGGCTCTGGTTTAATTACTGTTAATTGTGCAGCCCTTCTTCCTTCAGTCTCTCTGTATGTGTGTTTCTCTGCTCTGATCTGGATGCTGTGTCGATCCTCTCATCCTTCTTATTCCTGAAGTGATGAAGTCTGTGTCACAAGCTGTAGACTAACATCTGCTCTCTCCGTAGAACAGCACGACTAACGTTTGACACGAGTTCACGTGACTCTGTGTTTGAGTGCTTTGTGTGAAACTCTGGGTAATCTTTCTTGCAGCTGGAGATCACATTAGCCACTGACCTGTGAGCGGTTTCGCATTAATAACATGATCAGATGTACTGGTGCACAGGCATTATTCAGTATCAGCTGTAGAAACAGCCTGCGGCACTAATTAACAGACTCTGATGAAATAAACAAGCAATCTCACAACACAGAGCTCTGTTCTCCTCTCCCTCCAGCTCCTGGTGTGCATGTCATATGATAACTACATTAATATCTCTCTCTCTCTTTCTCTTCCTCACTCTCTTCTGTTTTTCTCTTTCTCTTTTGCTCTAACTGTCTTTGGGGACCCAAGGAGCTGGTAAGAGTTTCTGATTCCCCTTTAACACCCAGTGACTCCTCTAAACCAATCAGAAGTCTGATCGTGAGCTGTGCATGTGCGTCTGTGAACTCACAGCGTTAGTGTGAACGGCTGAAGCACGCTGTGAAGGCCAGTCTGTCAGATAGGAGTTTTCATCAGCCTTTTAGAAGGATTTTGCACATTGATGTCAGTTATAATCGCAGAAAATGATTTCAACTGGTCCTTCAGTTTGGAGAAAAAAGAAAAAAAAAACACAAACAAACAGAGTGCTGACAGAAATATTGTCCAGTGGTAAAATGCTCCATAAATGTCAATTGTTGCACATAAGGGTCAATCAAAATGATTTTCATTGGTATTTAAAGACAAATAACTATACTGTATACATAAAATATTACATAATATTATATTAAAATATTAAATAAATATAATAAAACATTTTGTATACATAAAATCTCAAATAATAAATAATAATATTTTGTAGACATGTAAATATTTATTATTATTATTATTTAACATATTTTTACTAATATGTATATAATACTAATACTTAAATTATGCTTAATATATTTATGCTACTTTATTAAGAGCAAGACTTTTATATTAAAATATACTTATACTCTAAATAAATATTGTATATATTATTGCACAGTGCATATGCACAGTTATGGGCCAGTAATTTATTTACACTATTATTATTATTATTATTATTATTATTATGTACTGTATATAACTTTATTATATTATTAAAAGATATATAACAGTTAAAATATATGTACATACTTTGACGATAATATAAGTATATTATACTATTATATATTATATATAAAATATTATATAAAAATTACATAATAGTATAGCATACTAGTATACACACACATATGGGCCAATACTCTCAAAACGGCTGCTATTTTATCACTAGTGCAGACTAGTATTAACTGTGATGCATGTAGACCTCCTTAAACATTTGACAGAAACGTTATAATGTAAAATGTAGAAGATAAATAAGTGTTTGATTTGTAATGCTTCAGCATCATCTCTAGTGCTCAACCCAACGATTCTCTGTCTTGATGCTCCAAAATGAAAAAGTCTGTACATTTACTGTCCTGTAAGTGTTCTAAACGCTGCTGAAAATGCTCTTCACGCTGACAATCCCGGCCAATTAAAGCAGAAAAGTGTCCGAATGCTGTGAGTTCACCGTACGCTTGCGTTCATCAGACGGTCTGTCTGTGGAAGTGTGTGTTGGTATTTCTCCAGCGTAATGGCCATACATTATACATCATAGTGTACAGTTTTCCCTCATAACAAACCTTTAGTGGTGTTTGCTGAATTAGATTTACACTACAGAAGGGAATAGAGACACACGGTCCAGTAAGAAACCACCCTAATAACACACTAAACTCCAGCCATAACACTTTAGCAAACATTCACAGCACACTAATACTGAGTTTTGCAGAGTCTAGCAAATATGTTTTGAGTTTGCTGCTGTATTTTAGATGATGCTCGAGCTTATTAAACACCTGTGCCGTCAGCTTGAATCTCTTCCTATCATTTATTTTCTGATTGATGTGTGTGTTTGACAGAATAAATGCATGATGGTCTGTGAAATTGTTTATTTCTGAGTGATTAAATCAGTTCTCTACAGAACCTGAGCTGGACAGACGTTCTCTCACACATCACTCTTAAATCAACATTCCAATCAACCACGCCCCTTTTGTGGGAGGGGCCTACCTGCCTCAAAGATTCAGCCAATCAGAGCTTCAGAAGTGTCTCCTTTATAATCAGTGATGCGTCCAGATCTGTTGGTTTCGCCGCTGCATGTGCATCGTGTGTGTGTTTGTGTTTCTGGTGTGATTGGTTTCTGACTCGTCTCGCAGGAGGAGCTGTGCAGTGACAGCGTGGAGCGGATCGTCGTCAATCCCAATGCCGCTTACGACAAGTTCAAAGACAAACACGTCAGCGCCAAGGGTTTGGGTGAGGAGAGCCGTTTCTGAGATACCAAACACTGTAGTTTTAGTATCACTGAGTAAATATGATAGATTTTATAAAAATTTAAATAAAGATTTTTATGTATTTTTTGTTTTAATTTTAATTAGTGCTGTCAAATGATTAATCGCATCAAAAATAAACTTTTTTGTTTACATAATATGTGTGTGTACTGTGTATATTTATTATGTATATATAAATACACACACATGCATGTATATATTTCAAAAAAAAATTTGTTCGTATATTAAATATATTTATAATATAAATTATATGAATATAAATATAGACATGAAAATACATGTAAATATTTTCAAAATATATACTGTATGTGTGTGTATTTATATATACATAATAAATATACACAGAACACACACATATATTATGCAAACAAAAACATATTTTGGATGCGATTAATCGCGGTTAATCGTTTGACAGCACTAATTTTAATTTTAAAGTTTTAGTAATTTTGTTACATTTGTCATTTTTAAAAAAATATATTTGTATATAGATTGTATTAACTGTATTTTAGTTTATTTTAGTTATAGTTATTTATTTTGCTTTGGCAACTGTCTAAAAAAATTTTGATTTTTTGTATTTAATTTTA
This sequence comes from Spinibarbus caldwelli, assembly GCA_039654775.1. Taxonomy (NCBI): domain Eukaryota; kingdom Metazoa; phylum Chordata; class Actinopteri; order Cypriniformes; family Cyprinidae; genus Spinibarbus; species Spinibarbus caldwelli. The sequence goes on from CM077236.1 coordinate 34,641,359, forward strand.
TTTCAGCAAAAGTTTATTTTATTTCAAGTAACAAAAATGTTTTTTTTTCTTAAATGGTTTTAATTTTACTATCTCACTAATATCTTTTTATTTTTCTATTTTTCTTTTATTTTTGGTTAATGTCGAATGCATCCCAGCTGTTACAATTAATGCAGACTGAAAAAAAACTTACAGGTGCATCTCAATAAATTAGAATGTCGTGGAAAAGTTCATTTATTTCAGTAATTCAACTCAAATTTTGAAACTCGTGGATTAAATAAATTCAGTGCACACAGACTGAAGTAGTTTAAGTCTTTGGTTCTTTTAATTGTGATGATTTTGGCTCACATTTAACAAAAACCCACCAATTCACTATCTCAAGACCAATAAAAAAAATGTTTAGTGAATTGTTGGCCTTCTGGAAAGTATGTTCATTTACTGTATATGTACTCAATACTTGGTAGGGGCTCCTTTTGCTTTAATTACTGCCTCAATTCGGCGTGGCATGGAGGTGATCAGTTTGTGGCACTGCTGAGGTGGTATGGAAGCCCAGGTTTCTTTGACAGTGGCCTTCAGCTCATCTGCATTTTTTTGGTCTCTTGTTTCTCATTTTCCTCTTGACAATACCCCATAGATTCTCTATGGTGTTCAGGTCTGGTGAGTTTGCTGGCCAGTCAAGCACACCAACACCATGGTTATTTAACCAACTTTTGGTGCTTTTGGCAGTGTGGGCAGGTGCCAAATCCTGCTGGAAAATGAAATCAGCATCTTTAAAAAGCTGGTCAGCAGAAGGAAGCATGAAGTGCTCCAGAATTTCTTGGTAAACGGGTGCAGTGACTTTGGTTTTCAAAAAACACAATGGACCAACACCAGCAGATGACATTGCACCCCAAATCATCACAGACTGTGGAAACTTAACACTGGACTTCAAGCAACTTGGGCTATGAGCTTCTCCACCCTTCCTCCAGACTCTAGGACCTTGGTTTCCAAATGAAATACAAAACTTGCTCTCATCTGAAAAGAGGACTTTGGACCACTGGGCAACAGTCCAGTTCTTCTTCTCCTTAGCCCAGGTAAGACGCCTCTGACGTTGTCTGTGGTTCAGGAGTGGCTTAACAAGAGGAATATGACAACTGTAGCCAAATTCCTTGACATGTCTGTGTGTGGTGGCTCTTGATGCCTTGACCCCAGCCTCAGTCCATTCCTTGTGAAGTTCACCCAAATTCTTGAATCGATTTTGCTTGACAATCCTCATAAGGCTGCGGTTCTCTCGGTTGGTTGTGCATCTTTTTCTTCCACACTTTTTCCTTCCACTCAACTTTCTGTTAACATGCTTGGATACAGCACTCTGTGAACAGCCAGCTTCTTTGGCAATGAATGTTTGTGGCTTACCCTCCTTGTGAAGGGTATCAATGATTGTCTTCTGAACAACTGTCAGATCAGCAGTCTTCCCCATGATTGTGTAGCCTAGTGAACCAAACTGAGAGACCATTTTGAAGGCTCAGGAAACCTTTGCAGGTGTTTTGAGTTGATTAGCTGATTGGCATGTCACCATATTCTAATTTGTTGAGATAGTGAATTGGTGGGTTTTTGTTAAATGTGAGCCAAAATCATCACAATTAAAAGAACCAAAGACTTAAACTACTTCAGTCTGTGTGCATTGAATTTATTTAATACACGAGTTTCACAATTTGAGTTGAATTACTGAAATAAATGAACTTTTCCACGACATTCTAATTTATTGAGATGCACCTGTAATTGATTCTTTAATGTAGCTCTACTAATGTGAGGCATCTAAATGGTCTTTTAATAAATTATTTATTTATAATTTGTCTTTAACATTAATAATTTTAAGTTTACAAATCTGTCTCACAGTGTTGCTTTGATTAGGGATGCAACGATACCATTTTTTCAGATCCAAACTGATACTGAAAATTCTGAGTATCTGCCGATACCGATCCAATCCGATACCAGCGCAGTTTTTTTTAAATCGATGTAGAATTTATACTTCTCTGTGTTGATCTGATCGTCACTCTTTGTGTGTTAAACACAATCTACTACATAAAGACAACTTCATTTTAATGAAAAATTACAAATGAAAAAAATATATAATCATAATCTATGACAAAAATGCTATTATAAACTAGGTTAGTGGATAATTCAGCAGCAAAAGATACTCTAGAAAAATCATGGATGCACAATAATTTTATAAAACCTAGTGAAACATTTTTGTTTACAAATAAAAGTGAATAAGTGTAGGACTAAATCTGGTAAAATGGTACACATTGCTCTTTGTATTGTTGTAAAATACATTCATGAAAAACAAGCAAATCAGAATCAGAATGAGCTTTATTGCCAAGTATGCTTGTGCATACAAGGAATTTGTTTTTGTGTCATAAACTTCCAGTACACAGAGACAACAACAGCACACAGACAATAAAATATAATGAAAAAAAAAAAAAAAATAAATTACACGTAAATATAAATAAAAATTTGAAAAAAATAAATTGAGAGATAAATAAGTGGTATGTACAGTTGTGCTATAGATGATAAAATGGAATAGAATAGAATGAAAAGCAGGGATGTGGTAAGATGGAGGTGGTAACAGGTATTTTAGAGTATTGCACATTGTTATTGCATAATGGGGAGGAACATTTAACTGTTCATTAAATAGATTGCCTGGGGGAAGAAACTGTTCTTGTGCCTGGCTGTCCTGGTATTCGGTGCTCTGTAGCACCGACCAGATGGCAAGAGTTCAAAGAGGGGATGACTTGGATGTGAGGGATCCAGAGTGATTTTCTGAGCTCTTTTCCTCACTCTGGATGTATACAGTTCTTGAAGGGTGGGCAGGGGAGCACCAATAATCCTTTCGGCAGTCCGAATCGTTCTCTGTAATCTTCTGGTGTCTGATTTTGTAGCTGAGCCAAACCAGACAGTTATTGATGTGCACAGAACAGACTCGATGACGGCTGAGTAGAACAGTTTCAGCAGCTCCTGTGGCAGGTTAAACTTCCTCAGCTGGTGAAGGAAGTACAACCTTTGTTGGTCCTTTTTTACAATGGATTTATATATAAATTTATACTATAAAATTAAAAGACATTTCTTTTAAAACTATAGCACAGTAATGAAGGCAACAACATATGATAGATAGGACAGAACAAGAAAGACTATTAATAATCTTTCATTGCGCAAAAGTATTATAAAACGAAAGGCTCCAATACAGAGCGGCACAAACCGCATATGCGCATCCCGTGCGCAGAATGATGCGCTTGAAGCGACACGGAGTCACGGCGCGCAGGCTGCGCAGCCCTCCGAGTCCGCATAGAAAAGTTCAAAGTATAAAAGGAAGAGATATTGATGCGTAGTGTATTAAATCTGTGCGTTAGTTTATGGATCCTTTTCTTTTAACAGTTTTAAACCTCAGTTACTGTGCGTTCTTGAAGAGAGTTTAACTGAACGCGACACAGTTTGAACGCTGATTGGAGGATGACAGACGGCTGCAGCGGAGAGAAGAGTTCACCTGAATTTAAATATTCATCTGCCTCAGATTAAACTATGGAACAGCTTCAGAACACTTGAAATATAGTGCACGAAAACTTTATGGTGCTTTATAATGTGTTTGTGCCTTTCGTGGGGCTCAACAATAACAGAATAGTATACGCACGATATCTGATTTGGATCGGTCTCATCTGACCGATACCCGATCCGCAGAAAACGACCGTATCGGAGCCGATACCGATCCTGAGTATCAGATCGATGCATCCCTAGCTTTGATATCATTAAAGATACTTTTATAGCTTTTATTAATATTTTGAATTAATTTGTATTTTTAATTTTATTTTTATTATATTTTAAATATATATTTTTTTTACTTCAGTTTGATTTATTTTAGTACTTAAAGTTAACCTAAATGAAATTAAGAAATGATGCCTTGGCAACTAGCTGAAATATTTTTTTAAATATTTTATTTCAATTAAAATTTATTTTGATTCAAGTAACAAAAGTGTTTTTATGGTTTTAGTTTTGGTTAACTATAATAACCCTGATGTGAAATTTGGTCTGGTTTTGCTTGTGTCTAACTACATTTACTCTGTTGTTCTCTCTCTCTCTCTCTCTCTGTGTGTGTGTGTGTGTGTGTGTGTGTGTGCGCGTGCAGATTTCTCAGACCGCATCAGTAAGAGTCGCAGGGTGGGCTACGAATCTGGAGAGTTTGAGCTTGTGAGTGATTCGCTCGTTCATCATGAACCGGTTCATGATTTTAGTTTTATGGAGTCTCTCAGTGATTTATTTCTCTGGTCCTGCAGTTAGCTGAGGGTTGTGGCGTGAAGGAAACTCCTCAGCAGAAATATCAGCGGCTGGTTAATGAGATTCACGAGCTCTGCCAGGATGTGGAGCATATTCAGGTCAGAACTAAACATCCTAGTGGAACATCTGCTTCTCTTTCAGTTACCTGTGTACTCATGTACTCACCATCTGCATGATATTCACTAGCATGATTTTTTTTTTTTTTTTTTTTAAGAAATTAATACTTTTTTTCAGCAACGATTCATTAAATTGGTCATAAGTGATAGTAAAGACATTTATAATGTTGCAAAAGATTTCTATTTCAAATAAATGATCTTCTTTTGAGCTTTCTATTCATCTGTGAATCCTGAAAAATTAATCGTTCCATCACCGTTTCCACAAAAGTATTGGGCAGCACAACTGTTTTCAACATTGATAATAATCAGAAATGTTTCTTGAGCAGCAAATCAGTATATTAGAATGATTTCTGAAGGATCATGAGACACTGAAGACTGGAGTAATGATGCTGAAAATTCAACTTTGATTACAGAAATAAATTGCATTTGAACATAGATTCACATAGAAAACAGCTACAGTGCCCTCCACTAATATTGGCACCCTTGATAAATATGAGCAAAAGTGGCTGTGAAAATAAATCTGCATTGTTTATCCTTTTGGTCTTTCATTAAAAAAATTCACAAAATTCTAACCTATCATTGAAGTAAAGCAATTGAAAGTGGGGGCGGGGATCTCATTGTGAAATAAATGCTTTAGTTCATGATAGGTAATGATAGGTTAGAACAGCCACATTTGCTCATATTTACCAAGGGTGCCAATATTAGTGGAGGGTACTGTATTTTAAGTTGTAATAATATTTCATAATTTTTACTGTGTTTTTGATCAAATAAATGCAGCCTTGATGAGAATAAAAGACATTTTTCAAAAACATTAAAAAGTCAAAAACAATGTTTATTATTACTTTATTATTACTTTATGCATTATGTTGGTGCATAAGAATGGAAATTATTAAACATAATATAATATATATCTTTCATTTTGTGAAAAATGGTGCAAAAACATTTCAACTAGATTTATACTGTGGTTCTTCTAAATGAAGAAAAGCACCTTTTTAGTCATTCAGATCAAATATGTTCAGTTTTAAGTCATTCAAATATTGAATATTGTCTAAATATAATGAATTTCATTTTTTCATTATCATTATTAGTTAAAAAATATAAATTTTAAATAAATTGTATAAATATCAAAAGGATTTTGTAGGAGTAATGTCTACTGAAATTTCAGCTTTGCATCACAGGAATAAATTACATTTTAAAATATAGTTACAGAAAACAGTTATTTTAAATTGTAATAATATTTCACAATTTGTACTGTTTTTTGGATTAAATAAATGCAGCCTTGGTGAGCAGAAGACTTCTTTCAGTAACACTAAAACATCATACCAACCTCAACATTTTGAACAGTAGTGTAAATCCTAGAGTACTCAAGTCTTAAAATATGGTTCACTGTCTGTGCTGCTTATTCCAATTAAAAACAGTCCACTTAAACAGGAAGAGACTGTTGGACGTGCATGTGAATTGAACAAGCACGTTTTGTGTTTTATGTGACGTTGATATACAGCCAAATCAAAAATTAATTAGACACCAGATATAATTTTTTAGAATTTTTTTTTTACTAGTGAGTGCAGGGCAATATAGTTCATTTATGAACGTGAGGATAGCGAAATAAAGTAAACTGTGATATATTATACCCAAAAATTCTTCATACAGTGGACTACCAGTAAAATTTATAAAAAAATAAATTGGGACCAAATATGATTTGGACACTTTGACCTGATCATGTTTTGCTTATATATATATTTTTTTCTTTCATTGCTAATGCGACCTTTTTACACCACAGACTGAACTAAATTAAGCATTGCTTGGTAATTGGTTGACCTACTATTATCTAATTGTGTACTTAAATTTAACAGCTGACAGCTGTTCAGCTGAATTCATTACATACCTTTCTATCAAAGTTATCTGACATTATCAAGATTAATTTGTTTTGACACAGTTTAACTCTTAGTTCTTGTCATATTTTATTACCATTTTCTAAACTAGCGAATAAACTGTGTTAATGTGAGAAATGTTGAGGGTGTCTGAATAAATTTTGGTTGACTGTATGTTTTCTTGCAGGTCACGACTAAAGAGAGCAGCGCGGAGGAGCGTTTGACTCCGGTGGCTTTGGCTCAGCAGGCGGCGGAGCTCAAGCAGCAGCTGGTTTCAGCTCATCTGGACTCTCTGCTCGGACCCAACGCTCACATCAACCTCACCGACCCTGACGGAGCGCTCGCCAAGTGAGTCAAACTTCTGCTCCAGATCTTCTGAGATACATTTAGACTTCCTGAGCTACAAATACAACACAGAACATGATGCATCTGCTCTCAGATGGGTGTGAAGTAGTGTCAGTTGTTTTTTAATTTAGTCTTAGTCCTGTGCTTTTTAGTTTTTGTCATATGTGACCCTGGAGCACAAAAGCAGTCATAAGTAGCACAGGTATATTTGTAGCAATAGCCAACAATATATTGTATGGGTCAAAATGATCAATTTTTCTTTTATGCCAAAAATCATTAGGATATTAAGTAAAGATTATGTTCCATGAAGATATTTTGTAAATTTTCTACCGTAAATATATCAGAAAGTATTTTTTGATTAGTAATATGCATTGCTAAGAACTTCATTTGGACAAATTTAAAGGCGATTTTCTCAATATTTAGATTTTTTTGCACCCTCAGATTCCAGATTTTCAAATAGTTGTATCTCAGCCAAATATTGTCCTCTCCTAACAAACCATACATCAATGGAAAGATTATTTATTCAGGTTTATTCACCAGATGTATACATCTTAATTTTGAAAAATTGACCCTTATGACAGGTTTTGTGGTCCAGGGTCATATATTTGGTCAACCTTTTCCTGTTTTTGTTTAGTCAAGTTTTTAATGTCTGAGCATTTTAGTTTAGTTGTAGTCAATGAAAACGTCTCAAATTTTCGTCATGCTGTGTAATGGTTAAACTGATAAAAATTATTATTTTGCTCAAAATTGTAATCACAATGATTGTCATTTGAGAAATTTATTTTTACATTTCATTAGAAGCATTGCACTTTCACTAATAAGCACAAATCAATAGAATGTCAACTCACACACATGCTTTATTTGACCTTATCTAGTGTACTGATTTATTATAGGTTATTTATTATATAAATTAATATCAAAGACTTAGATACGCATCTCTGTCTACATTGGTAAAAAAAAAAAAAAAAACACAAAAATATTATAACGGTGAAATTCCTAATAGTAATTGCAATAATTCCAAGTTGCAATAATGTTTCTTTATTAAAACAACAGCAAAAAAGATTCTTATTGCAACACAGAGGATGCATAAGTGCTTTTATTCAGCACCCACAATCGCAAACAATATACTCGAGATCAATGTTTGTCTGTGTTTTCAGATCATCGTAGACGCTTTTGCAATATAGAGCGAGCACATGAGCATGGTTGCCAGATTGCATAAGTTTGCCGGCAGAAAAAAACCTTTAACAGAGAAGCTCTGATTGGGGGATTTGAACTCTTGATATCTGGCAACCACAAACATGAAAGCTTTCGCATGTACAGCAGTCTGTAATACTTTGTCTTCTCTTTTTTTCATCAAAAAATAAAAAAGAGATGGTATCACTTTATTTTAAGGTGTCCTTGTTACACGTTACATGTACTTACTAAACAGTAAATTATGCATTTAACATGTAATAACAGCAAGTAACCCTAAGCCAAACCCTCATCCTAACCCTAACCACAGAGTAAGTACATGTAGTTAAGATCTGAAATGTCTTTTATAACTTTTTGTTAATTGTATACCTTGTGTAATTTATTCAAAGATCGTCATGAAAATAGCCCTGGCATGGTGTTAAAAAGTGAATAAATAAATACATGTAGTTAATATTACTAAGAACTTAAATGTATAACTACACTGTAACAAGGACACCTTAAAATAAAGTGTAACAAAGATTTTGCTGAAGTTACATTAAATAAAATACATTTTAGTCTTGCCTTTTATCGTCATTGATATTGCATGTTGATATAGTCACAGTTGTCTTTTATTGACCTTATTGTCGTCTCGTTTTAGTCATGGGAGAAAAGTTTGTCAGCAAACATTTTTCTTTAACGAAATTAACACTGGAAGCTAGGGCTGCCCCCTAATAGTAAATATGGCTCAAATATGGCTTATCATCTGAAATATGTAAGTAGCAGCAACTTTACATGGCAGTTTAATCTAATGTTAACCTCCTAGAGAAATGTGCGCTATTGAAGTGTCTGTGCTGAGAGTGGAAGATGTAAAGTAGTGATCACTGCAGGACAGATGGAGGCGCCGGTGTGCTCACTTGCTCTTAAAATACTCCCTCATTTTTGCTCATACAGATAAGAGTAATACATCTTTCAAATCTGTAAAGACTACGATTATTTGTGTGCACTCACAATAAAAACAAAACATTGTACTTTTGTAAAATAATGAAAGCAAACAGGATGCGCTTTCTGCCGTCTTGGTCTCTGTGAACTTGAGTGCAAAAGTCTGTGTGTACTTGCCTTACAGGCATGAAAAATATATCTATAGAGAGTGAAATGTGTATTTCAAATGAACCAATTCAAATGGAAGACAAATATTCTCACATGCATACAGGTGTGGAGAAGACGAGTCCGTGTTGCCGACTTCATCTCTTAAACCGAAAACAAAAAAAGCACTAGTTTATCAATGACTTATTAAAATGTTAATGCAGCCTCCTTACTGTTTTTCCCTGAAACATTCATAATCATTACTTCTGCCGGTGCGCTGTGGCAAGCTTTATTGTGTGCGCTTGAGCGCTTATTAGGCAATGCAGGCAATTAAAGGCTCATTATAATGATTTAAATGATTTATTAATAAATGTGCGATTAGTTGCTTCAAATGAATGACTACTAGTTGACCAGAAAAATCTTTAGTCGAGGGCAGCCCTATTGAGTGTTCTGTATGTTTGCAGGCGGTTGTTGACTCAGCTGGAGGTGGCTCGGGGCGTGAGGAGCGGGGCGGGTGGAGAAAGCAAGACAGCGGCACCCAAAGGACCGGACGGAGTGATTCTCTACGAGCTGCACAGCCGACCGGAGCAAGAGAAGTTCACAGAGTCTGCTAAAGTACGGCCTTTATGAAACACCTAGTGTGATGTCACTTCCTGTGGCTAGGGCTGGGCGGTTTGGCAAAAAATTTAAATCTAGATTTTTTTTTTTTTTTTTTTTAGAACATTTGACCGATTCTACGATTTTTAATTAGTCATCTTGAAAATGTAACTACAACATGATTCAAGATGCATGAACTACATATTGTACAAATGTGTCTTATGCACATTATATGTTCAGAAAGTCAAGGTAATTCAAATTCAAAATGACTGAAGGTATAACACAAGTAGACTATTATTAGCTATAGATATTCTGTAAAAACAATGAACAACAGCTTTCAGTCTGTCACCATGACGCAAACATGAAATATCAGACATACAGTAGTAGTTACAGGTTTCTTATTCACTTGCGCCGCTTTTCCATTGTTTTTTTCTGTGTAAACATGGATGCATTTGACTGCTGCGCTCGCGTCTCTTGCATGAAACGGCTTTCTAAAAACACGGCGCTCGAGTTAAAAGAAATTCACTCCCATCTTCTTGCATGTTTTTCCTATTCCACTGCCTGCGTCACATCTTTATCAACACAAAAGCACATTCTATGTGAATGGCGCCTCGCAATATGAGTGTGTGGTTAATAACACGCGAGCGGTTAATCACGTGTGCTGAAATGCAGTCGGATCGTTCTTTTCTCTTTACTGTTATCATTGGCATATTCTCAAAGTGTCTAATTTTGAAGTTTGGTAATAGTTCTATTCAAAATTGTGATTCCTCAGTTTCTAAAAAATAAATTTGTGGCAAAACATTAAATTCGAATTAATCACTAAAATCAGAAAAATCGCTTAGCCCTACCTGTGGCCGTTTCTGACGCAGACGTTCTCTGTGACTGCAGGTCGCTGAGCTGGAGAGACGGCTGGCCGAACTGGAGACGGCGCTGGGATCCGGCTCAGAGAAACAGGTGCGTGAGACATGTTTACTGATGATTTCTAACGCTCTTAATGATCAAAACTGCTGTCAATCCTGTTTAACACTCAATCTAATCCATGTCTTCTGTCGTCTGATTGATAGTTCATTGAGGACTCATTTATCCAGTAAAAGCTCTTTTAGTGTAACTGTACAAATGTCCAGCTTCATGTGTCAAATCTTGACTGATTTTGATCAAGTAAAGGTCAGAATAACTGCAGTCATATTTCCAGATGAACACTTACTGGACTGAAGCAGCTCAGTTTTACTTGATTCTCCATCAATCATTTTTTAGAAAAATCAGTGCGTCTCAAATCTGATCATCAGGATCTTTTGAGGAGCGTTTGTTTCCAGAAGCTTTACTTTCACTGTTCCTCAGCGGAGGAATGATCTTCATCTCACATCTTCTGAGGAGCGTTTATTTCTTCATCTCTCAATCAACATTGCATTATATGTTTGGATCATTTCAATCTCATCTTACTAAGACATATTATTGAAGATATAGAGTGACGACTGATATTTAGATCATTTAATGTCAGTATCTGCTCTACTGTTATAAACATCTCACTGATTTACATTACAAGCAGCAGAATTTCAACATATAAATATCAGCATCTGCAGCAAATTCATATTTTGAATAAAACTGAGCTGTTTTTTCCTCCATATTCTCATTGTCAGACTATATGAGCCATAAAAGCCTGAAAACACATTTTGTTCTTAGATTTTTTTTTTTAAAAGGTTCAATAAACTCTTACATTTAAAAAAAAAAAAAAAAAAAAAAAAAAAAAAAAAATTATTAAAGTTATTTAGATCTGTCACTGATCTGTGTGTGTGTGTGTGTTGTAGGGTCCGCTCAGCGCCGGGGTTCAGGGAGCCAGTCTGATGGTAAACACAGTCATCACTATAACAGCACCATCAGTATTAATATTCAGTGTCTTTACACACCTAGAGATGCATTTATGAATAAAAAGGAGTTGTTTAACATTACAAACTAGCAGCATGCAGTCGCCAAAAATACAACCATAGCAGATCAGATGTGAAAAAAGCATTCAACACCAGATGAAATCTTGCATTGCTGGCTGTGAAATGAGTGGATGTGGTCATGTGATCAGGTCTCTTGCTGTCTGCAGGACTCTATAGAGCTGCTGCAGGCGCGGGTCAGTGCGCTGGACGCTGCCACGCTGGACCAGGTGGAGGCCAGACTACAGGTGACCAACACCCTGACCAACCGTCTGAAGTGTGTTCCTTCAGTGTCAGACATTAAAGGGATAGTTCACCCAAAAATGAAAATTCTGTCATTAATTACTCACCCTCAAGTCGTTCTAAACCTGTAAGACCTTCGTTCATCTTCAGAACACAAATTAAGATATTTTTGATGAACTCCGAGAGCTCTCTGACCCTCCATAGACAGCAAGGATCCTAACACGATCAAGACTCAGAAACGTAGCAAGGACATCGTTAAAATAATCCATGTGACTTCAGTGGTTCAACTGTAATTTTATGAAGCTACGAGAATACAAAAAAACAAAAATAATGACTTTATTCAACAATTCGTCTCTTCTGCATCACTCTATAGCGCCAGTTTGGAGAGTGTCAACATATGCAACATGTACGCGGATACACTGTTTACATTCAGATCAAAACGTAAACAATGTATATGTTGCATACGTATGTACAGTTTTATTATTAATCCCCAATAATAATAATAATTTTATTATTATTATTTTTATATAACTGCTTAATAAATTAATTTTAATTGATTAACTTTAATTTAAATTAGTTATTTTTTATTAATCCCCCATTAATAAGAATTATATATATTTTTAATCTAATTTTTAAAAAAAATAATTTAATATTTTTTTATAATAATTTTTTTGAAGGACATGTTTAAACGGAGCTGTTATTGTGAGTGCAGTCGATGCTGAGCGCTTGTTTTTGTTTGTTCTTCAGAGCGTTCTGGGGAAGATGAATGAAATCGCCAAGCACAAGGCGGCCATCGAGGACGCGGAGACCCAGAACAAGGTGCGTCCGCAGTCAGCAGAGACTGTGTTAGAGTTAACGAGCTCACTGACGAGTCTGGTCTGTGTGCAGGTGTCTCAGCTGTATGACGTGGTGCAGAAGTGGGATGCGATGGCCTCGTCTCTCCCGCAGGTGGTGCAGAGACTGCTGGCCGTCAGAGAGCTTCATGAGCAGGGTATCCTTCATCTTTCACTTCACTCACATGTTTGCTTTGGCCTTTAAATACCTGCTTAATTGGCCTGAAAATTGATAAATGCAAAAAATCTTAATGGTTCTAAAATGAGGCATTATGTGCTTTCTGCAAAATATAATAATTGTAATGATGATGATAATAATAATTATTGTTGTTGTTGTAATTCTGTTAATATAGTGTTATTATTAACTAATTAATTAATATTCTTTTGTCAAATATATTGTTATTATTATTATTATTATTATTATTATTATTATTATTGATCTCTGAAGATAATAATAACAATGATATTCTTAATCCCCAAAATACTATTACTACTACAAATAATAATTGTTCCTGTTATTATAATGCTATTAATAAAATACTATTACCAATTAGTATTCTTTGTCAAATTATATATATATATATATATATATATATATATATAATTATTATTAATCCCCACAATAATAACAGTAATATTTTATTAGTAGTAGTGGTTGTTTTAATATAATAATAATAATAATTAATAATAATAATAATAATAATAATAACAATAATAAAAGAATAATCAAAATACTACTACTACTGCTAATTATTTTTATTATTATTTCCAAAAATTATTTATTGTTGTTGCTTTTATATTGTAAAATATTAAAAATATTAATAATATAATGCTAATATTCTTAATATATTATTCTTAATCCTCAAAATTATAGTTGTAGTAATAATATATAAATATATTGTAGTAATAATATGTAAATATTAGTAGTAGTATTAATGTAATACTATTTCACTATAAATTAAAATAACATTATTTTTAATTATATTTATTTATTTATTGATTTTTATTTTTTTATTTTTTTTGTAAAATTTATTTTATATATTTTCTCCCCAAAACAATAATAATAAATTATTATTATTATCATTTTTATTGGGGTGAAACAGGACCTGGACATTTCTTTACAGTTTTGAGACTCACTTAAAGTAATTACTTCATAGAAATGACAAAATCTAGGAAGTATTTATGTGGCTATTTTTGCTGTGTGTACAGGAGTGTATTATAATGTTTTTGATCTCTTGTTTTTGTGCTCTATTGTGGTGCAGCGATGCAGTTTGGGCAGCTGCTGACCCATCTGGACACGACACAGCAGATGATCAACAACTCTCTGAAGGACAACAGCACTCTGCTCACGCAGGTCTCTCCTCAAACACCACTGACCGCAAACACTCACACAAACCCCGCGTTAACTCTTTCCCCGCCAAACACAGAACTTTCTGGGTTATACACTCAGGGCGCTATTATGCATCTCCTGAATGAGTCTAGAAAGTGCCGATCAAAAACACAGACCAGGAAGACACAGAAACCAGCGATCTTACACTGTCGCTCAAAAGTTTAAGATCAGTAAGATTTTTTTAATGTTTTTTTTAAGGGAGTCTCTTCTGCTCTTCAAGGCTGTATTCATTCGATCAAAAATACAGAAAAAACATATTGTGAAATCTTATTGCAATTTCTAATGTTGGTTTCCTATTTTAATATCTAACAATATAAGTCTTTACTATGACTTTTTATGCATTGAACACATCCCTCCTGAATAAAAGTATTAATTTCTTTAAAAAAAAAAAAAATGGAAAAAATGTACTGACCCCAAACTTTTGAATAGCATTGTATATTGTAACACAAAATTTCTTTTTTAAATAAATGCTGTTCTTTTTAACTTTATTAATCAGAGAATCCTAAAAAAAAAAAATATCACAGGTCCCAAAAAAAATATGAAGCAGCACAACGGTTTCCAACATTGATTATAAATCAGCATATTAGAATGATTTCTGAAGGATCATGTGACACTGAAGACTGGAGTAATGATTCAGCGCTGCGTCACAGAAATAAAATTCAGCGCTGCGTCACAGAAATAAATTATATTTTAAAATAGAAAACTGTTGTTTTTCTATTATTTCAAATAGATACAGCCTTGATGAGCAGAAGAAACTTTAAAAAACATTAAAAATCTTACTGATGCCAAACTTTTGAGTGGCAGTGTATATGTAAGCATATGCATATGAAAAATTATGTGATCATCAACACTAACCGCACATAAATGAAAGCTGCCTAATGTTAGTGAGTGAGATGTGGATCCAGAAAGTGGTAAAGGACTGTGCAAGCTTTGGGATACTGATGGAGGCCATCTACTGCAGCTTTGCTTTGATAATATTACTGAATATGATTCTGATGTAGTTTTTGATAAAAATGCAGTTTTCTCCGCTTTTGTTTATGAAACCTACCTACATTTAAGTGTTGATAAAAAAGCAGTGCTTGAAGCTAGAATAAAACTGTATTTTGTTTGAAAGTTGAGGGTCTGATCTTTATTTTGATGTATTGCATGTTTATTCATACAACAAAATATTCAGGGGACCATTATATTTTAGTGAAAATCTGCAAAAAAAAATGCTGGCAGGGAAAGAGTTAAACATCCCGCTGTTCACTCGCAGGTCCAGCAAACCATGAAGGAGAACCTGCTGGCTGTGGAGGAGAACTTCGCCGCGCTGGACCAGAGGATGAAGAAACTCTCCAAATAAAAGCCATCGGTCTGGTGCGAGGAGAGAAAGAGAGAGTGAAGGAAGAGGGAGTCCATTAGAGTCCAGCTGTTTCTCATGCCGCCCTTTTGCTTTTCTGCAGCGTGTCGAAACCAAACGTTCCCACACTACAGATCCTTAAAGCTTCAGCGTTCAGATGCTCTCCCTCAAACCCAAAGTCTGAGTTCTGATTTCCATCGTGATCCACACGGACTTTGATTTGAAGGTGAGGAGACACTGTGTGTAAATACAGGCTTATCTGTTCTTTATCTCGTTCTCATGAGCGATTGCTTGTAACCGTTATTGTATTATTAATGTGTGGTGCCGAGTCCACCAATTATGATCATTTTCCAATATAGAATTTCAAATGCATCTCTGGATAATAAATATAATAATTTCTTCCAGAAATCTGTTTCATGTTGTTATTATTGTTTTGAAAGTTCACAGCATTCCACACATTTTCCCAGCATTCCCTCACAAAACATTTCAGTTAAATTTTACAATCATTAGGGTTATTGGATAAGGATTTTTAGATTGAGATTTACATTTTTGTAGATTTTAAATTTTTGTGGCTTTGTATGTTTTATTTTGTTTAGCTTCATTTAGTTCCTCTCAAGTTTTGTCTAAGATAGTTAAGCAGCTTAGCTTAAGTTTCTTTTTCTTGCCAGTCAGAGGTTTTTAGATATTAGAGACATTGTTAAAAAAAAAAACTTTTTTTTTTTTTTTACTCTTACATTAAAAACCTGTAGGACTTTCTTTTCTGAAACACATTCCAACAGAAAGATATTGGTAAAACTTTGCACTGTTTCTTTTAAAATTATTTAACTACATTAACATGAACAATACTTCTAAAGCTTTTAATAATCTTAGTTGATAAAACATTTCAATATTTCAAAAGTTGTATTTAATTCACTCCAACTAAGGAATAAACAATTGCATTTTTGTTACTGTTGAGTGATTAATAAATTATAAATAAAATGTGATGGAGCTAGTTAACAAATGGAAGTTTTCTAAAAGTGAAACGTTTAAAATGTTACTGAAATATTTAGAAACAAAAACGTTTTTGTCCAAACAATGAGTCGATGCTTGTTTTTATTTTTTGATCTTATAAAAATATATTTCATGTTCTGAAGCAGAACAACTTAGTTTTGGAACAACAAGCTGGTGTATATGAAGTATATTTCCTTTATATTTATAGATCTTCAATAGGGCCTGCGAATGTGTGTTGAAACACTGAAAAACAAAACTAAATTTCACTTTGCATGGTCAAAACAGTGACGTGAAATAATCAGGAGAGCTTTCGTCATTTAAAAACGTTTTAATTTGTTAAATTAACAAAAAAAAAAAAAACCTCCCAATAAAAAAAAAGCAAATGCTACTTGTTCACAATTCTGTATTTTCTTTACAAATCAAACATGAATATGAGAAAGGAAAGGTTTCTCTGCAGGAGAAATATTTTACAAATTGATCATTTTTTCCCTAAAAAAGGTGTACAAAATAAAATACTAAAACTGTACATATATACATAAATTCAATAGTAAAATTGCATAATCAGCCTTATTATTAAATCATTATTTTAAATATTCAGTAATAATCTTGTGCCTGTGTGGTTTGAGCTCTGTGGAGATCCACAACTAAAGCCCCTAAAACCTAGATACTCTCCTCTAACACACACACACACACACACACACACACACACGTATACACAGGGGAAAAAACAAAACATAAACGGCCCTGCAAAGACAAAACATTGAGTGATGAATGAGATTTGGTCTCGTTTTGAGGCGTGTGAAGAGTCACTGCAGGGCGGCATTACTGACAAAACTACTGAATGAATCTAGGGCTGAAAATGGTTCATGAGGTGCATTATGGGTTTTTAAAGGATAACATGAGTCGTTTGGTCCAAGAACGAGACAGATTCAGCATCCGAGGGATTTTTGGACACAAATGTGCACCTGAAGACTGATGGGAGCAAAATCTTAAAGGAACAGTTCACCCATAAAATGTATGATTACATCACTGCAGTGAATGGGTGCCGTCAGAATGAAAGTCCAAACAGCTGATAAAAACATCACAATAATCCACAAGTAATCCACACCTCTCCAGTCCATCAGTTAATGTCTTGAGAAGACAAAAGCTGAAACAAATCCATCATTAAGATGTTTTTAACTAAAATCAGAGTCCATAATAATGCTTCCTCCAGTGCAAAAGTGCATCTCCTGTTGTCTTTCACATCAAAATCCAGCCAATTATTTGTTTAGAGCTGTTTTGGCCTGTAAATGGTGCTTGATCTGTGCAGATTTCTCTTCACTTTTTCACTGGAGGAAGCATTATTATGGATTATGGACTTTTTCTCATTTTTTTCTCCATCTATTTTGCCGATTTTTTTCACAACTGCATAAATACCCAAAATGTGCTTTTTACTGTTTTGTCTAGCTTTTCAAATAAAAAATCAATTAAAAAACAATTTAAAAATATTTACTTAATATTTTTTAATATTCTAGCAAACACTATACCAACAAAGTACAATTTAACTTAAAATTAATAAGTTAGTAAAATAATATATTTTTGGCCATCTTTGAGACCCCCTTTTTGAACCAGTTATGTATTTTTTACTGTATAAATAAATGCAGCCTTGAAGAAATGCAGTTAAATGCAGAAGAGACTTATTTTAAAACAATTTGAACACTGTGTGAGTGTTGTGGGGAAGTCGTGGCCTAATGGTTAGAGAGTTGGGCTAGTAACCTGAAGGTTGCCGGTTCGATTCTCGCACCGGCAGGAATTGAAGGTGGGGATTGTGAATGAACAGCACTCTCTCTGCCTTCGATACCATGACTGAGGTGCCCTTGAGCAAGGCACCGAACCCCCAATTGCTCCCCGGGCGCTGGAGCAATGGCTGCCCACTGCTCCGGGTGTGTGTTCACGGTGTGTGTGTGTGTGCGTTTGTTCACTATTCACTGCTGTGTGTGTGCACTTGGATGGGTTAAATGCAGAGCACCAATTTCGAGTATGGGTCACCATACTTGACAATACGTCACGACTTTCACTTTCGACTTTATAATAAATGTATTAATAGAGCTGTTCCAATTATTATTATCATTATTATTGTCTTTTCTTCTCATCGGAGACATGAGATGCAAATACAGCACTAAACAGTCTCTCGCTGTCGGTGCTTGTAATGATTTTTGCATCTTTCTCTGACAGTTTTAAATGTTTCCACACTGCCAACATGTTTGCTGCATTAGCGTGCGCCTCTATTTGATCGCGTCACGTCATTGTTCGGTACATATTATTCTGTCTTTTCGCTTCAGCCAAACACCAAAAGAGCCTTTTTTGCTATTTTCAGCCGAATAATTTTGGTTGCTGAATATTCAGTGCATCCCTAGTTTGGACTCTCATTCTGACGGCACCCATTCACTGCAGAGGATTCATTGATGAGCAAGTGATGCAATGCTACATTTCTCCAAATCTGATGAAGAAACAAACTCATCCTAATCTTGGGTGACCAGAGGGTGAGCACATTTTCATTTTTGCCTGAATTATTCCTTTTAATCACAGCTGTCAATCACACTGGACCTCAATCATGAAACAAGAAGCAAAAAGTAACTGAGTTAACAAACAATAACTATTCCTAAACTGATGCAACAATTTAACAATAGTTATCATTGGTTGCCTGGTAACTGTTTGAAAATGTAACAATGTAACATCAGTCGCGTTCGTGGTAACAGAAGGTGAGCGAACACAGACAGACGGAGGAGGAGGAGCGAATCACGGAGACTCTTCACAGTGCAGCGCAGACGGTGTTGCCGCGGCAACAGTGCTGGTGTTGGCGGGAAAGTACGGTCGGATCTATCGGACGACGCGGCGTCTCTTCCCTCTGGCGGACCGTGCGGGTCTGGAAAGCGCTATCTGCATCACAACACACACAGGTTAATGCAGCTCAGAGTGTGTGTGTGTGTGTGTGTGTGTGTGTGTGAGAGTGAGTGAGTCTCACCGTCGGCTCCTCAATGATGCTGTCGATGCCACCCAGCAGGTCCGCTCCTCTCTGCAGCCTGACAGGAAGAAGAAGAAGAAGAAGAAGAAGAAGAAGAAGGATGGAGTAAAACAAAGCATTTCATGTGTGAATAAATGTGTCGGGTTCTGGACGGCTGCACTTACGACTGCTTCCTCTTGCGCCCCCTTCTGGCTCCTGAGTGCACGTCTTCAGCCTGAGTGCACACGCAAGAGAAAGAAACCAGGGTCATGCTGAGAAACAAAGTCTAGTACACTACTCAGTATACAATGCTATTAATGAAAGAGCTATGTGAAACAGTGTGCAAAAATAAACATTTCAGACATTAGTATGCTATTCAGTGTTTCCCCTGCCATTATATTAGAGGGGAGTTTTGGTCATACGGCCCACACAGAATCATGTTAAATAATCATGATTACAATATTGATAAAATATTACCAAAACAAAGTGAAATTAAAACAACTGAAAGCTAAATAGAAATGTAAAAAAAAAATAAAACAACAAAATTGCTAAAACTTAAATTGAAATAAAAATAATTAAAAGGCAAATATAAATGTTAAAATAAAAATGACAAAAGCACACAAAATTACTAAAACTGAACCAACTTCAAGTCAAATAGGAAATAGAAATAAAAAACTAATAGAAATGACAAAAACACAAAATTACTAAAACTGAACTAACTTCAAGTCAAATAGAAAATAGAAATAAACTAATAGAAATGACAAAAACATAACATTTACTGAAACCTAAATAAAAATAAAGCAAAATAGAAATATATATTTTTTAAAAATTATAAAAATGACGCACACAATGAAATTACAAAAAAATTAACTAAAACAAATAAAGCTAAATAGAAATAATAAAAAATATCTAAACATAAAATTACTAAAAATGAAAAAAGTAACTTCCAGCTAAATTGAAAATTAAAAAAAATAAAAATGAAATGAAAACTTGAAAAAATATTTGAATAAATACTATAACAGTATATGAATAAGACATGATAAGTGCACTCACTTGGACTTGCTCTGCGTCTCTGATGTCCTGGGCTGCGTCTCTGAGCCGCTCACCTGGACTCAAATATCCCTGCGGCCTTCGTCCATCCTCCTCTTCACGCTCCTCCTCCTCTTCTCCTCGTCCCTCCGCTGCGGAGCCAACCCCGTTGCTGTAGACGCACACTGTGTCTGAGCCGTCGGTCTTGGCCTCCTCCAGCGGGGCGTCGCAGGGCGGCGGCGTCGACGGGTCCTCGCTGGGTTTGGGCGTCCCGCGGGCCGGAGACTGGGACTGGGCCGTGTCCAAGCCGAGGCGGGTCAGGTCCGGGTTGTGGACGGAGCAGGCGCGGCGCGGGCTGAGGGGCGGAGGAAGCTCAGGGGTCGAATCGCGCTCGCTCACCTGCAGGAGGGAGGTGTAGATGGTGTCCATCAAGGAAAAAAGCAAGTTAAGGGGAGACACTGCAGGCAAAAACAGTCAAGGTTGAGATTTTTCAAATAGTGTTTTTTCAGACTAGTGGAAAGAAAACATCCAAAAGACACTGTTAATTATTTCTTTTATAGCACTTTATCTGTGTCAATAGATTTCAATTACAATTAGTGCTGACAAACGATTATTCATGATTAATCACATCCTAAATAAAAGTTTTTGTTTACATAATATATGTGTGTGTACTGTGCATATTTATTATGTGTATATATAAATACAAACACATACATGTATATATTTAAGAAAAATATGTTATGTTTATATATTAAATATATTTATATAAAATGTAAGAATATAAATGTATATACATGTAAATATTTTCAAAATATATGCTGTATGTGTATTTATATATACACACATAATAAATATACACAGTACACACACATATATTATGTAAACAAAAACTTTTATTTTGGATGCGATTAATCGTCTGACAGCACTAATTTCAATACATATTTTTAAAGGCTGTTTTCTCTAAATGAGTTTTTTCTCCTACACTGAGCCATAAATCTCCACTTCAGCAGCACTTACACACACCAAACTTTACATTTTTATTCTTGGCTATATCCTGAAGGTTTTTACTGTTCATATATAATTTACTTGATTATATACAACATTTTTTTCCCCCAAATATTGTTTTCTGTCTGTTCTAAGTATTTTCTGAATTATGGAGTAACAAAAATGAGACACCCAAAATTCCCTCAGTAAAAACATTTGACTCTAATATTTAAAAAAAACATTAAACAAGAATTTTGAAACTGACTTCATCCAGTGTTTAGATTTTTGTACTAGAAATTTGTGCAAATTAGCGTATATTTCATAAAATAATGCCTCATTTGCATATTTAAACCTAACATTTTAGAAAACTTGTAATACAAAAAATGTTTGCAATTATCAATGTAATCAATCAACTGGGTAAACAAGGCAATAACTATTAGTTATTATTTTTACCCTATTCACCTGCAGTGTCTCGCCTTAAAGCTAAATAGAAATTTCTAAATAAAAATGACAAGCACATACAATCAGCAAAACTCAAAATAAAAAAACAAAAACAACAAACAAAAAAAAACAATTGTAAATAGAAATATTAAAAACTATATGGTAAAAATATGGTATGGTAAATAAAATAAAAAAATGACTGATGAAATTGATGAGATTTACACATCATCTGAAATCTGAATAAATAATCTTTCCATTGATGTATGGTTTGTTAGGATAGGACAATATTTGGCTGAGATACAACTATTTGAAAATCTGGAATCTGAGGGTGCAAAAAAATCTAAATATTGAGAAAATCACCTTTAAAGTTGTTCAAATGAAGTTCTTAGCAATGCATATTACTAATCAAAAATTAAGTTTTGATATATTTGCGGTAGGAAATTTACAAAATATCTTCATGGAACATGATCTTAATATCCTAATGATTTTTGGCATAAAAGAAAAATCAATCATTTTGACCCATACAATGTACATAAAAGTACAATTGCTACAAATATACCTGTGGTACTTATGACTGGTTTTGCGCTCCAGAGTCACAAATGACTAAAACTAAAACAAAAATAACTTAAAGCCAAATAAAAAACTAATAGAAATGATAAAAATTAATAACAAAATTATTAAAACTTAAACTGAAAGAAAAGCAACTTGGACAAGCTGAGGGGCGGCAGGGCGTTGGTCTGCTGCTCGGGGAAGGACAGCGGGGTCGAGTCGCGCTCGCTCACCTGCAGGAAGGAGGTGTAGATGGTGTCCATGAAGGAGCCGTACGGGTCAAACAGCCCCGGACCGGAGCCTGTGGACGTCTCTCTCTGCTGCAGCGGCGTCTGGACCGGGTTGAGCAGGGAATCCTGGGATATCGAAGCCGAGGGAAGCTGATCTTGTGACGGAGGCGTCTCGTGTAGAGCCACGGGCTTCTCTCCCATGAGCGCCGGCGCCATCGTCAGCTGAGGATGAGAAGATGCATCCATAAACACCAGCGCTTCACACGTGAGTGAATTTAAGTTCCTCATGAGTTTTAAAATTTTTTATAGTGAAATACAAACTGGGCTCAACTTATGAATTTCTTGAATATTAAAAAGAACATATACATATATATATAAAAAAAGGATTATCCATTAATTTTTTAATTTTTTTTTTAATGGAGCAAACGGTGAAGGAAATGCATCAAATGCGCAGCACACATGAGAAATCTTCAATAGTTTTTAAAAAAACATCCCAGGATGCACCTCATGATGTTGGCTGAGAATGGCTTAATAAAGAAGTTCAAATGAGGAAAAATAATAATAATAATAATAATAATAATAATAATAAGATTCATTGTAATTAAAATTTACAAAAGTTTGGGGTCAGTAAAAATATTTTTGGAAAGAAAAAAAATATTCAATGTTCTTTTGAACTTTTAATAAGAATACAATATAATAATTATATCTATGCTGCGCACTGTGACTCCGTGTCGCTTCAAGCGCATCATTCTGCGCACGCGATGCACATAAGCACTTTGTGCCGCTAAAGATTATTAATAGTCTTTCTTGTTCTGTCCTATCTATCATATGTTGCTGCCTTCATTACTGTGCTATACATTTAAAAGAAATGTCTTTTAATTTTGTAGTATATATTTATATATAAATGTAGGCTATTTACTTGTTTTTTTACATGTGTATTTTACAACAATACAAAGAGAATTGTGTAAAATTTTACCAAATTTAGTTGTTCATTTTTATTTGTAAATAAAAATGTTTCACTAGATTTAATAAAATTATTGTGCACTCGTGATTTTTCTAGAGTATCTTTTGCTGCTGAATTATCCACTAACCTAATTTATAATAGTATTTTTGTCATAGATTATGATTATAATTGATTAAATTACCGATTGGATCGGTATCGGCAGATACTCCGAATTTTCGGTATCGGAACGGTTCTGAAAAAATGGTATCGTTGCATCCCTACAACTAACATTAACAAAGATTAATAAATAGTGTAATAAATGTATTGATCATTGTTTGTTCATGTTAGTTAATACATTAACTAATGTTAACAAATGACACCTTATTGTAAAGTGTTACCTTTATTTTGTAATTTTTTAATGATATTATTCATTATAATTAATATTTGCTATATTTAATATAATATTTAAAAAATGAGGTCAAATGGTATTAATATAATATAATATAATATAATATTTGGTCAAGTCAAGTCAAGTCGAGCTTTATTGTCATTCTGCTTCATGTGTGGACATATAGTGGAACGAAATGTCGTGTCTCGCAGGACCACGGTGCTACATACTAGTTAAACCTAAGATAAACATACAACAATGCAAGTATAGGAAAAACAATAGAGCTATACAACAGTTAACTATCTGACTATATATATATACTAAAAATACTATAACTGCTATACCTAGTTGACCACACATACACAAACTGAGACTGTACAAAAACTTTACATAAATACTGTACATGAAATTGTGCGAAAGAGATATATGTACATGAAATTGTGCAGAAAAATTTATATTTTGTACATTAAACAGTTTAATTTGGTATATTATCTATGACATTATTAATTATAATTAATATGGTATTTACACTACTGTTCAAAAGTTTGGTCAGTATCTTTTTTTTTTTTTGAAAGAAACTAATACTTTTATTAATCAATCAAGGCTGCATTAACGCAATCAAAAGTGACAGTAAAGACATTTATAATGTTCGAAAAGATTTCTATTTCAAATAAATGCTGTTCTTTTGAACTTTCTATTCATCTGTGAATCCTGAAAAATAAAATGTATCACAGTTTCCACAAAAATATTGTGCAGCACAACTGTTTTCAACATTGATAATAATCAGAAATGTTTCTTGAGCAGCAAATCAGCATATTAGAATGATTTCTGAAGGATCATGTGACACTGAAGACTGGAGTAATGATGCTGAAAATTCAGTTTTGATCACAGAAATAAATTACAATTCAACAGATATTCACATAGAAAACAGCTGTTTGAAATTGTAATAATATTTCACTTTTTTTTATTGTATTTGTGATCAAATAAATGCAGCCTTGAACAGAAGAGACTCTCAAAAACATAAAAAAATGCTGAATTTTGTAAAGCACGGTTATGTCTATGTAAACTACCCGTCTGCTCGCGGCTCAGGTGTGAGTTTACCTGCAGGCAGGTGAGCGGGCTGAGCGCGGTCTGGTTCTGTGTCAGCGGGACGCTCAGAGACGGGCCCTGCGGCAGCAGAAGGGGCCCGGCTCCTAATAAACCGTGAAGACTGCTGATGTTACCCAGAGCTGTGAGGTCACCTGAACACAGAGAGAAACACCATCATTAGCACACTCATGCTTATTCATAAGGAAGATACAGGGTGAAGCAAATTATAATAAGACCGTCAGTATATGACCAAATATCGTGTCACAATCGTTTGTATATAGACTATGATGTGTCGATAAATTAATCAAATTAATAGCAAATTAATCACACATCAAATATTGCTGAGAAATGACCCCCAAAAAGTTCATTCAAAGTAAATTATAGTGTTAAATGAGAAAAACACTGAACAGAAATATCTAGATTTTATGATATAGACTTTAAGGCCTTAACACGGTTTTCAGAAGCTGCATTTGAAGTGTTATAAGTAAAAATGCATTTACACTGCAATTAGAATTGCATAAATGTGACCCTGGATAAAACCAGTCATAAGGGTCAAGTTCAAAAAAAAAAAAAAAACAACACATCTGAAAGCTGAATAAATAATCTTTCCATTGATGTATGGTTTGTTAGGATAGAACAATATTTGGCTGAGATACAACTATTTGAAAATCTGGAATCTGAGGGTGCAAAAAAATCTAAATATTGAGAAAATCTCCTTTAAAGTTGTCCAAATGAAGTTCTTAGCAATGCATATTACTAATCAAAAATGAAGTTTTGACATATTTAAGGTAGGAAATTTACAAAATATATTCATGGAACATGATCTTTACTTAATATCCTAATGATTTTTGGCATAAAAGAAAAATGGATAATTTTGACCCATACAATGATAAGGTTCATTAGTTAACATGAACTAAGAATTAACAGTGCTTCCACAGCATTTATTAATCTTAGTTAGTTAATTTCAGCATTTACTAATGCATTATTAAAATCTTGTTGTGTTTAACATTAGTTAATGCACTATGAACTAACAGTAAACGACTGTATTTTTATTAACTAACGTTAACAAGGATGAATAAATAGTGTAATAAATGTATTGATCATTGTTTGTTCATGTTAGTTAATACATTAACTAATGTTAAATGACACCTTGTAAAGTGTCACCAATATATCTGTGCTACTTATGACTGCTTTTGTGCTTCAGGGTCACAAATAATGCTGTAAAATGAATTGGTTTTAAATGACAATTGTTTTTTTGGTTGTTTTTTTTTTAATATTGAAATATGATTTTTTATAAAATGAAATGACAGTGTAAATAAGAAACTAAAAAAAGTCAGCGAATCATTCAGTCATTCATTCAAACGACTTATTCTGAAACTGATTCATTCAGAAATGAAGCAGGAGACTCTTTATGAAGAGTCACTGAATCACTGACTCACTCGGTTCGTTCAAACAGCTGATTCATTCAGTACTGAATCACTGCTGTGTGTTAACCAGAGACGCTTAATGGTTCAGCTGTGGCTTTCATTGGAACTGTTTTCTTTGGTGAATTGACAATATTGACAATACTGGGTCTAAAATGTAACAATATTAACTTCTTGTCTGTTGAACTGTTATATAAAATCAATATTAATTTGCAGTCAAGCAGATATTAGGTAAAAACAGCACTCTTGCTGGAGTGATATTGCTAAACTATATCATATGATATAAATATAACGGTGATTTTTGCCCTCATATCTTGAATTTTAGGATCACATAACTGCATTCTCATGGACTTTATCACGCAGTAAGTCATACTGTATAATATTCATCAGAACTTGCATCAATGTAAGATGACAGACAGATAATTAATGTATACATTTTCTGTCCCCATATCTTTAATTTTGTGATTATTCTAAATGCATTTTATTAGACTGAATCATGCAGTGATTGTGATGCACACTCGAAATGTGCACGCGCACTAGTCTAGAATTCACGTAATGTATGTGTCCGCTCTGTAAGGGTGTTTTGAATGTTTTTTTTTGCAAAATACTCAATGTCAAATCGCACATCGTTAAAATAACAATTAGGATATTATCGCAGACGATATATATCGCACACCCCTAGGTAGAGCAATGAGATCTTCTCAATTATGTTACTCAAAACACTGTTTCTCAGTCACAAAAATGAAATGCAGGCCACAAATACGGCCGAGCGTCGTGCGTCAGCAGTTCTGCGCTGAACACGGTCACTGCTGTGGGCAAACTTTAAGAAAAAACACTCAAGTCATTTTCCCAGCTTCTCCTGTCCAGCAGACAGTTTGAGCGAGACGGCTGAGATGTCACTGCAGGCTCACAATCTCCTGCAGAAGACAGCCTATAAAACACCAATGTAATGCTACCTGGCAGGACGAGCGACTTCAAGTGCAGCCGATAAACCCTCCACAGCCCAAAACTGCAGCTCTACAGTAAAACTAAGTGTTGTGGACATAGAGAGAACAGCTGAGAAACAAACTAGAAGGAAACTAGTTGTGATCACTTGTTTATAAACTGCTGCGGCTTTGTTTTGCATCACATCGACTCATAAGCAGTGATGCATTGAAATTTCAGCTAGTGCTCAACTGATTTGGAATTGGTGATAAAATATTACATATGTAAAAACAGTTTCATAATGGAAAACGATATATTCACAAATATTTGAAATGATTCTTATTTATCCATCACTAATTTCATTATTGAATAGCAAATGAAAAAAACACATTACAAACATAAATATTCTAAAAATATATAAAAACATAAATATAATATAAAAACACCTAGCTGCAAAAAGCAATTTCTCATTTTTTACTAACTTAACTTAGTAAAA
The DNA here is from genome assembly GCA_039654775.1 of Spinibarbus caldwelli. Taxonomy (NCBI): domain Eukaryota; kingdom Metazoa; phylum Chordata; class Actinopteri; order Cypriniformes; family Cyprinidae; genus Spinibarbus; species Spinibarbus caldwelli. The sequence goes on from CM077236.1 coordinate 34,669,019, forward strand.
ACTAGATTTATTAAAAAAAAAAAAAAAAAAAAAAAAAACTCAAATTACTGAACTGTAAAATTAAAATGAAAATCTAAAAATAAAATCTAATTCAAAATATTAACGAAAACTTTAATAGTATATCAGTACTAAAACACCACTGTGTACACAAATATACAATGTCCGCCAAATTTCAAATGCAAACTCAAAATACAATATTATTAAAGTCCCTATCGGAAGAGTAGTAGTAGTAGTATTTATTTAATGCCATGTCAGCATCTTCTAGCTATCTTCATGGCAAAAACAATTTAAAAAATACAAGTATAATAAATACAATAAAAACCAGCTAACAAACAAACAGAAGTTATATTACAGAAGATTTTTTTCATTAACATGAAAAAAAATTCTAAAACTTTTTCTGGCAAAATTATACTAATTAACTCTTTAAGTGAGTTCACTTCATAAAAGAGTTTTCTACATACATTAAAAGCTGGACAGTCCAATAAAATATGTTTGACAGAAAGGGGAACCTTGCAAAACATGCATTGAGTAGGGTCTTCACCTACTCATGCAAAAATGAGTAGTCAAAAATGCTAAAAATGCATGAGTCAGTCTTGTATGATATATGCGACATCTGGTAAATACCACGATCAAATCTAGTTTTAAAAGAGATTAAAAATCTGTTTGAAATTTCTGGATGTATTTCATGTAATTTATTATTTGTACATGTATCCCGCTCTTCTTGCCACATTTCATATATAATGATTAATAATAGATCTGATCTCTGAGGGAGGAATTTAACATTGGTTTATTCCCTGATTAAAAGCATTCTTTGCAGCTGGATCAGCTCGCTCTTTTCCTCAAAGCCCAACATGGCCTGGAACCCAGCAAAAAATAACACTATAGAATTGATTCTGTAGATGGTGCGCTTTGGTTAAAATACAATCTATCAAAGGATGATCAGTTTTTAAAGAGTCCATTACTTGAAGGCATGATTTAGAGTCTGTAAAAATTATAGAAACCTTTTGTTGTGCATTTTCAATATATTCAAAAGCTAATAGCAAAGCATGAAGAAACAATCAGAATAGCCCTCTTGGCTTCATTAAAGACTGATCCACTTACCAAGAACCCCAGGGGCGAGCAGAGGTGGCAGGAATTGAGGTGTCTGGGTGTTGTTCTTGTCCTGCTCGGCCAGAGGGTCACACACTTCCGGCCCCGTGCTGGACACCAGAGGGCCGCAGGACACCGAGGTAGAAACTAGAGCTGGGCTGGACAGAGTCCCCTACAGCCACACAGATTCACATATGTACTGCACAAGACGCATGTACTCGGATATCAAAACAATGTTCCACTGGCAAATGAACAACAATGCCTAATAATCCCAACCTTTGTCAGGTGAATTTCCCTGATTTTTGACCTCTGTAATTTAGCACTGGCAATTCTGCACCGACATTCTGAGTGTTGAAATGTCCCCATATTTCACATAAATAAAATAAAGACTATTTTTTTTTTATTAAAAGCATAGCTTTTAATACAAAAATTCTTTCATTTGTTCACCCTCGTCATTCCAAATCCATAAGACTTTGGTTCATTTCCAAAACACAAATTAAGATTTTTTTAACCGGTTTCTCCATTATAAGCCCATGTAACTAAAATGGGTTACAGGTTTGGAACAACATAAGGGTGAGTAAATGGTGACCATTTTAATTTTTGGGTGAACTACCCCTTTAGCATTAAGATTTTTTGCAATGTGACATTAATTTCATGACAATTAACTAGGGCTGTACGATAAATATCGTGCGATATTTAATGCGCATCTTGTCAGTAAAGCCGGTTCTGTAATCAGCGGTAAATTCCAACACGTGCGTGATTTCACATTGAGCAGCATTTACTACACAGAGCCGTTGTTCACTGACAAGCTGCGCAAATCCATGTTCATTATCAGTGTAGATTTGCTCAGCTTGTCAGTGAACAACGGCTCTGTGTAGTAAATGCTGCTCAATGTGAAATCACGCACGTGTTGGAATTTACCGCTGATTACAGAACCGGCTTTACTGACAAGATGCGCATTAAATATCGCACGATATTTATCGTACAGCCCTACAATTAACCACATTTTCAAAATAAATTCTCAATGAAATATAAAAATAAAAAAATAAATAAAAAATAAAAAAAAACAAAACACATGCATGCACCAGACACAAGGTCTTTAGAAATTACAATTTAAATAATATTTAATTATTTGTTTTGCATTACAGTAAATGCATTACAGTAGGTGGCTAAAAGTATGGAGATTTTAAATGCACATAACTGTCATGAAAATAATGCCACAATTAGAAGAATATAATGTCCAATCCTTTTGATTTTGAGATTAACCCCAACCCTGACATTTATTTTTATAGCTTTTATGAAATTAACACTAGTATTAAAAATGCACAAATGTGACAAAACCAGTCATAAGGGTCAATTTTTTGAAACTGAGATTTATACATCATCTGAAAGCTCAATAATTAAGATTTCCATTTATGTATGGTTTGTTATGACAGGATAATATTTGACAGATACAACTAGAATCTGGAATCTGAGGGTGCAAATAAATCTAAATATTGAGAAAATCGCCTTCAAAGTTGTCCAAATGAAGTTCTTAGCAATGCATCAAAAATGAAGTTTTGATATATTTAAGGTAAGAAATTTACAAAATATCTTCATGGAACATGATCTTAACTTAAAATCCTAATGATTTTTGGCATAATAGAAAAATGGATCATTTTGACCCATACAATGTATTGTTGGCTATTGCTACAAATATACCTGTGCTACTTATGACTGCTTTTGTGGTCCAGGGTCACAAATCTGATGCAGTTCCATCATTAACCACTAGAGGCAGAACACCTGGTTGGGAAACCCTGTCACTGTAAACAGACGCATCAATTGGAAGCATGCAGACTGTATGTGCACATGCAGCAAAGCATGCAACTGGTGCGTTTACCTGAGAATGAGGCGGGGGGAATGAAGTGTGGTTGGGTAGGGGTTCGGTCTGGGCGAGAGCTGCGGTCAGCAGAGCGGGGTTGAGCGACAGAAAGGCATGAGGGGGTGGAGTGAGAGGGGTGGAAAGAAGCAGAGAATGGCCGTCTGCGCTGGGCGCTAGAGTTTGTAGAGCCTCCAGGAGCCCTGGCCCCATCAGGACCGAGTCCAGCAGAGCGGGGGTCTTCTCCAGGGACACTCCATCCGCGAAGACCTGCTGCAGCGAAGGAAGCTCCAGGTTGAGCGCTGGTAGTGGCAACATGGCAGCCGGATTCTGGCCGAGCAGCAACGAAGCCATGAGGAGGGCTTGAAGCCCAGGGGGTTTTTCACCAGCTTCCACCCCTGCTTCAGCTGCAGGAGAACCGGGCAGATTTAACAGGCTCACGAGGTTGAGAGGAAGCTCGCCCTGGTTTAGGACGTTGAGAGGAGAGCCCTGGTTTAGGATGCCACTGGTTGGCTGGGCTTGGGCACCGCTGGGCACCGAAGGTTGGCTGCTCGTCCAGACCCCTAAAGGCAGGGAGCCGAGAAACGGCGGGAGCAGGGAAGGCAGACCGGCATTGGAGGAGAGAAGCTGGAGGAGCTGTTCTTGAGACATGAAGGGAAAAGCCTCTGCAAGCGGCAAGGAAACAGCGGGGTCGGTTGTAGGGTTAGAAAGGTCAGAAGAAGGGAGGCTGTGGTCCGGCTCACAGCCACCCAGCAATCTTGCATCCGAGTCCGGCTGATCCATCGACTCTACAGGACCTGCCGAGAAAACACAAGTGTAAAACGGACCACCCAAACCACTATTGCTGTGAAAATGCCCCAAGAAACACAAGAAAAACGATTATCACTAAACATTAGCGCTGGGAAGATAAATCTATGGATCGCGAATCGAGAAATTATACAGCATCAATTCTGAGATTTTCCGAATGCATCGTGATTCTTTCTCGAGTCAATTCTGAGTTTAGTTTTGAACAGCAGATGCTTTAGAAACAGCCGTATTCCGTTTGCTATTTATTAGCCTATATTAAATAGGCTATTTATTTTCTAACTTTTCTACATTTTAATCTGGACTACAACATGCCCTAGATATTGTTTGACAATGTTTTTATTTTTTATTGTTTGGTCACTTTACATTAAGGCTCCATTAGTTAACATTAGTTAATTCTTTAGTTATCAAACTGCCAACGAAAAATTATTCTAAAGCATTTATTAATCTTAGTTCAATTTCAACATTTAATAACACGCTATTAAAATAAAAAAATACTAACTGTATTATTTAATGGACCCAAGCTAATATGAACTAACAGTTGTAATTTTCAACAAAGAATAATGACTTCTGTAACAAATAAAGCTATTGCTCATTGTTAATGTTAGTGCATTACCTAAAGTTAACTAATGAGATCTTACTGTTAAGCCCCGTTCACACCAAGAATGATAACTATAAAGATAACTATAAAGATTAGCGTCCACACCAGCGGACGATATCATCTGTTTATTCTGGAAGTGATTCCAACAATATAGTTTCTCTTTGCCTTTATCGTTAGTTTTAGCTTTTATCGTTAGTTTTAGAACTATATCTTTATCATTATCTTTATAGTTATCGTCCTTGGTGTGAACGGGCCTTTACACTGTTCTTTATAATTCTTTAGCACTTTAACCTTTTTGAAACATTTGTTTCCTTTACACAACTTTTGTATATTGCTTTATTGTATTTAAATATTCAGTTAATTTTGTTATAAGAAAAAGTTGTTATACTTTATTATGACAACACTTTTTTGCAACTTATTTCAATATCGTGATAATACCGTACACCGTGATAAAAGTTTTAGCAATTATTGCAACATGAAAATTTGATAGTCACATGCTTAAGTCTCACCTTTACTTTCCACAGCTTGGTTGTCGTTTGACTGGTTAATCTGGTAGGTACTGTGGTCAAGACAAGTCTCTGTTGTTTTGGGTCCACAACCTTTCTCCGGGAATGAGGGCAAGCATGTTGAGGACATCTGGTTCATCATGCTCAGAATTGAACTGTTGAGGTCCGGCGTCGTCTGGCTCAAGTTCAGGATGGTACTGCTGGAGGTTGTTTTGAGGTTCATGGTTGTCTCATCCATCAAAGGAAAGGGTTGGGATGGGGGTCGCTGGATAGGAGATTCTGGCATGTGCACTGTGCTTTGGGGTTGAGGTTGCAGGGTGTGGTTGGGTAAACGTAATGTGGACTGCATGTCGCATTGGAGCATCTGTGGAGTGATGGGTCTGGGTGAAGAGGGCAATGGGTTTGTGTGCCTGGGACCAGGCATGGAAGTGGCAACGCCGGATTGCTGGGTTGCGCTTTGCATGCTAAGAAGCTGAAGCAGGGCGGAAAGGGGCTGGGATGGAGATGGGAGGGAATTAACAATTCCTGGCTTCCTGCCTTCCTCCGAATCCTGCAACCTGGAGGGATTCGGAGGAGCGACAGGCAACCGGTGGTTGTCTAAATGAGGCACGGGAGGAGAAGTTGGCGAAAGGCATGGGGAGATGAGCAGAGGCGGCCCGGAGAGATCTCCTGTGGTCCGACCTAACTGTGAGTCTTTGAGCATGCTCAAAACGGTGGGCGAGCGCCTCTGCCGTTTGCGCCTTACGTTTTTCTCCGCGACAGCAGGGGAAGCCGGGGAAAGGGAAGGGGAGTGCGGAAGCAAAAGGGCAGTGAGGGACTGTGCTCTGGCTGAAGTGGGGTGGACGCTACTGTTTAAAGTGCTAATCAATACCTTTGACTGCTGCTCCTTGTCCAAGCCTGTAAGAGGGAGTGCGGTCAGCACATCGGCTGCATTGAGCTGGGTTTTCTGGTTGGCCAGCTGGGCTTTAGCGGCTGCAGAAAGGAGGCTGCTGGCCGGGAAAGAGTTGTTGATGTGGCCCTTTTGCTGGCTCTTCTGTTGGTTGAGAATCTGCCCTAGTGGAAGGCCAAGCAGTCCTGGGGCTTGAACAGAACTCACTCCATTCCTCTTGTCGCCGGCGTTGGGATGCACCAATGACAGGGCTTGTGACATCTGATGGTTGCTTTGGTTAGCACTGGAACTCGTGCTACAGTCTTTGTAGTGCTGCAGAATGCCCTCCAAGCGACTACAAGGGCTGGAAGGCGCAAGAGGAAGCTTGGGAGAGGAGCACGGCATGGTGGGTTGCAATGGTTTGCCTCCCTGAATGAAGACAGACCCATGGGCCCCGTGCTCTGAGAGCGAGGATGTTGAAGAATGGCGAGAGCGTTGGCGGGGTGAGAAAGTGTCCAAAGGTGACAGAGGAGAGGGCGACTTGACACTCACTCCCTGGGAGTTTGGCGGAGCTCCTCGACCACTTAGAGTTAAGGATGAAGAGGGGGATAAGGAAAAGGAGTTGGAGGGATCTGGAGGATGTATATGCATGTGTACACTTGGTTTTACACTGTTAGGGGAAGTGGGGTTGTGCACTGTCCTTTGGGGGATGTTTTGGGGAAGCGGTGGATGAGGGCTCCACTGCTGTTTCGCGTAACCAGGCATGCAGCCCACTGGCGTTTTGGGTTTCTTTAAAGGTGAACCCTGTTCTAGAGGCCGTGAATTTGGGGCAAGGCTAACAGAACCGTTTTGCACAACAGAGCGAGGAGTTGACAGAGGAAAACCAATGTTGGATTTGGGTTGGTTGTGTCTCGGCTGAGGGTAAGTGCAGTGGATGCCGTCTCCATGAGCCACTATTGATCCTCTCGGCTCTCTGCCGTCCGCTGAGTATATGACACCTCCTTAAACAAACATTAAGACAACACAACTCACCTTACTGAAGAAAGCTGAACTTAAAGACAGGTACAGTGCCTATAAAAAGCAATTACCCCCTAAAAATCCAAATCTAAGCTGTCTACCAAACATGGCATCGTATATTATGAACATTGCTGGCTCTTTGTCGAACTGCTTTAGTTTCTATTTTATGCATCTACTAAATACATAAATGCAAATGTTTATTTTACGACTTTTTAACACTGAATCACAAAAAAAAAAAAATCACTATTTCAAATTGGGTTTCAAGTACATTTCTGATGGGCAGTGTTTGACTTTATACTAAACTTAATTTTGATCTCAGACCTTCTTACAGTTGGCTTCAATGTCTCAGACATGCCTTCTGGCAAACTGTAGCTGAGATGTCATGAGACACCTTTTAACAGTGACTTTCTTTTTGCAAATCTCCTATAAAGCTGTGACTAGTGGAACAACAAAGCAACAGTTGATCAATGACACATTGTTAAGTCCACAGTGATTCAAATGTGGAAAAACTCCAGGGGAGCGAATACTTTTATAGACACTGTATATCATACTTTGATATGAACAGTAATGTTTTTACTAAAGGGAAACTTTGTGGTTGCAGTTTAGTTTACAAGTTAAATAAATTTCTAAAAAAAAAAAAAAATACAGTGAACTGGATACTGAAGATGACTGCATGCTTTAGACAAATGTAATAATTTGAATATGTAATATTTGGACACGAGATGTAGAGAATAATCTTCACTTCATGAGAACAGTAGTGGTCACATACTGCAATTTACTTTAAGACAAGCTGTTAAAGGAATGTTCTGGGTTCAATAAAAGTTAAGCTCCATGAAGAGCATATGTGACATGCTGTCAATTACTACAGACAATCGTTGTAACTTGTCCCTCAGTTTGTAAAAATAAGTCAAAAATGTGTTTACGGTAAAGCACCTACAATTGAGGTCTATGAAGTTGTTTAAACGCTGGAATAAATGCTAACATACACAGCATTTTGAAAATATAGGCACATTAATTAAACAATACATGAATAGACAACAAAATAATTGGTAACATTTTACATTAAGGGTCAAATTGTTAACATTAGTTCATGCATTAGGTATCAAACTAACAGAACAATACTTAACACTAACGTACATGAGTGAATGCTGTAAAAAATGTTGTGCATTAGTTAATGCATGAAGTATCAAGAATGAACAATGTTTATGAATTGAACAATTTTTTTTTCTTCTTTGATTGTTGTATTGTGGTTTTATTTGTCTTTTGGTTCCATACAGCACTTTGGAACAACAATGTGTTGTATTTAAATGTGCTTTAAAAAATAAACTGAATTGAATCGAACCTTATTGTAAAGTGTTACCTAATTATTAAACAAAAAAGTATTAGCATGAGAAGTGTGATACAACTGAAGCAATCTTTCAACACGTCATGACAGCATGCCACAGAACCTAGAATATTCCTTCTAAAAAGTAATCGTGTTGGAATAACTTGTGTATTAAGATGCAATACCTGTGGCTTGAGCTGGCGAGGGAAGATGGGAGGGCTGCATGCTTTGGCATAATGCCGCCATGGCATCAACTTTCCTGCGATGATTACAGAGTTTGGTCATGTCTTCCTCTATTTTCCCTGACTGATGACCAGGAGCTCGGACCATCGCAGCAGGGTCAAAATTAAAGACCTGCAGGGATTTATAAAGACATTTAATCACCTTTTTTAATGCATGCAATAAAGTTCATGTTTAGAATTGCATATTTTCATACAACTCTTATTATTTCTGCAGTATGCAATATTTATACAATACACAGAAAGCAAATTTTCTGTAAGCACTGAATAACTGGGTGACATTTGCCAAAAAGTGAAAAGACAACATTGTGTGTGCATTTTGCAATGCAGTGCACTCAACTTGACCTTCCATTTCCAGTGTAACAAATAAACCAGTAGTTATCATATGGGACTTTCAAAGATAAATCAGCTTTCTGAAATAATAATTGGATGCTGATGGGTAAATATAACATGCAACATATCAATAACGTAGTTTATCATTTCATAAATCATAGTGTTCCACATGTTATTAATAAAGTACAGACAGAAGTACACTAGTATTTCATTCCAAACATAGCTGCAATCTATAATACATAATGAATTAATTTGCAATCAAATTTGTACTGGAAACATCATGAATGACAAGGTTTCAGCACTGAATGTTGATCTCACCTTATTTGGGACTAGCGGGCACTCGAGACCACATTTACATGTGCCATCTGTCCGCAGATACACCCTCACCTCATCCACAGATCGAAGGACTGTACCATTTGGGCTGAAGAAGAAAAAGATTGATGTGGAGAAGTCTGACAGCTATTTTTGGTCCGAAACAGTTCTTAAATTCCATCTTTTTTTCTCTGCAGACATCAATACAATCGACATAAATACAAGTAGAAGGTGCCAAGCTTTATTGTTTTTATTCATGATTTCGTCATTTTGCTTATACTATTAAAACATAATAGCATTTGTGTCTGTTTACTGGTTCTTACACTCTTTGCATCATTTGAAATGCTGTGCACTAACAGCAACGTCAGCAGAGAGTAAGAATGACAAATGCATTAAAGTATTATAAACAAATTCTGAGTCCCCAATAGAGTGTAACATTGCCGCCCACTTATTGTTCATTTTCCGATAAGTATTTCAAAAATAAACTCTTCATTAAAGAGTTATAAGCAATGAACAAACCAACCAGTTACAGGGTGAGTCGCAACATTACAAACTTGGATAAATTGGAAAACTGGATAAAAGACAAATGTACAAGACTGTGTACTAATGAGGTAAAGAATCAAACTCCCATGAAGCATTGCAAAATAATAATCAAATTTAAAACAATGGAGTACTATAAAACTACTGATTTAAAGATAATTATATATGTAGGCAATATATCTTATGTTTGCTGCCAAATATGCATATGGAGAGCGAAAGGAGATGGACTCTGTTACATCATTTGTAGTGTTCAATGGGATCGGGCGATTCTTTTGGTGCAATTTGCCTGTTGCGATTCTCTGATTGATAGAGATTTCTTTGCAGAATCATGGGTAATGTAGTCTTTCATTATTACACCGTTAAACACGATAATTTTAAAATAAGTTAGAATAATGTGTGGCTTTAACAAAAGCAAATATTATCAAATAAACAACTTGTCTTTAAAGGATTAATTTAAAGTTATTGTTAAATATCAATTCCACTATGGAGAAAATGAATGGGATTTTTACTTTCAGACTGTTACACTCAAAAGGTCCGGTCACACCAAGGAATCATTGGAATCTAGGGATGTGACGAGATCTCGTGACACGAGATCTCGCGAGATCCGACTGGTCTCGCGAGAAAGTGACGATATCCTCGCAAAATATTTTGCAATGTTTACATTAGAGCTGCACCATTAATCGTTAAAAATTGCGCTTGTGATCGTGATTCAAACACCCACGCGATTTTATTCCTGAATGACAACGATTCAGCTATGTCTATTAAGACTGTTTCACATCGCGAGTGTCAGTGGAGCGTGAGATGTTGATGAATCAGAGGGTCGACCATCATCACGCTTCCGATGTGAACGCTGTCAGACTAAAGACACGCTGCTGACGCTCCACTGATGCTTAACGATGTGAAACAGATGTTAAAGACATTCAAATCATTCAAAATTCAAATGCATTCATGCTGCTGCTGATCCAGAAAGAGCAACACAAACAGTCTTTTCAACCACATATCATTATTTCTGTGTTACAGACATAAATAACAGAAGTACTGAGATAAAAGTTTATAGTTTGGGTATAAACACTTATTCTCTACAGTAGCGATCAAAACGAAATTATCTTAACACTTCTATTGTAACACTTATTATCTTCTGCCAGGAGGTGGCGACAACCCGTTAAAAAATGTATTTGACATTGAATCATTCATTCAGGAGATTACAATACAATAGTGAAACAAGTCTTTATGAGGTGAGGCACTGACTCCTTCATTGAATTTTTTTTTTTATTTTTTATTTTTTTTAATTTTGTTCAAATGAATATATTTTAAAAGACTTAAACAATGAACATTTTGTCAGAACAACTAGTAAATTACGTTAGAGAATCGTGACCTCCAATTTATTAAAAAAAAATATTGTGATTCTCAACTTATCCAGAATCATGCAGCTCTAGTTTACATGTTGTTTATGACTGCATATAATTCATTAAAATAGAAGTTTAATTTCATAAAGTATAAGCTGATTTCAAAATGCACCTAAATGTTTTGCATTTTGTGTTTTTCAGTTGAATAAAAGACTATATTCCCTATATATTTCATCATTGAGGATTTAAAAAAAAAAAAAAAAAAGTCTACAAATCTCGTCTCGTCCTTGTGAACCCAGTCTCGTGTCTCGTCTCGTGGGATAAGTGTCTATTCACACCCCTATTGGAATCACTTTAAAATACAAATACATTTTCAATCTACCTTAAAGAGCTTGAGCATTTAAAGCGACAGACATCGAAACTGGACCGTGCGCATATAACAAACAGAATGCTATGGAGTGCTGGTATGGATGCTAATTTAGTCATCATTCTTGGTGTAAACGGGTGTTTAGTTCACTACCAGATTGTTTCAGCACTTACAAACTGTACTTGTTTTCACATAAACTTTACACCAGACTACTTTGGAGCACTGCTTCCTCATTAACCAAACCACACTGGAAGCCCTAGTGTGAAAGCTCAACGCACTCGCATGTGTGTGAGGAAAGTTTGCTTGGGTGAAATCACACACATCTGTGCGTAATTATCATAGCCAGGCAACCTAAGTGAAAAATGTTCCTTATGTACCTTTTAATAGCAACACTGTTCACATTTGATCAGAACAGTAGTTATGAATGACACAAAGTAAAATATGGACGTACCTGATGTAAGACACAGCCCCATCTTCCACCTTCCTCTGCCAGCCAACCGGGATCTGAGCGATGAGCGTCGTACCTCCATCTTTTTCTCCTGCTGCACTCTCACTGCCCCCCGTCATTTTCTGCTCACACACATCCAGCTCCTAAAGACACAAACCACTTTCAATTTAGTTTGAAACCAGATCTGATGAAGCCGATTCAGTTTCTAACTAGATATGATGAACAAGATTCAGTTCATAACCAGATTTGATGAACCAGATTCAGTTTCAAACAAGACTGAGATTCAAACCAGATTTCATGAGCCAGATTCAGTTTCAAACCAGATTTGATGAACCAGATTCAGTTTCAAACATGATTGAGATTCAAACCAGATTTGAAAAACCAGATTGTTTCAAACATGATTGAGATTCAAACCAGATTTGATTAACCAGATTCAGTTTCAAACAAGACTGAGATTCAAACGAGATTTCATGAGCCAGATTCAGTTTCAAACCAGATTTGATGAACCAGATTCAGTTTCAAACATGATTGAGATTCAAACCAGATTTGAAAAACCAGATTGTTTCAAACATGATTGAGATTCAAACCAGATTTGATGAACCAGATTCAGTTTCAAACAAGACTGAGATTCAAACGAGATTTCATGAGCCAGATTCAATTTCAAACCAGATTTGATGAACCAGATTCAGTTTTAAACATGATTGAGATTCAAACCAGATTTGAAAAACCAGATTCAGTTTCAAACATGATTGAGATTCAAACCAGATTTGAAAACCAGATTCAGTTTCTAACCACATCTGATGACCCAGATTCAGCTTCAAACCATAGTTGAACCAGATTCCGTTTCAAACCATATATGATGGACCAGATTCAGTTTCTAACCACATCTGATGACCCAGATTCAATTTCAAACCATATTTGATGAACCAGATTCATTTTATAACTACATTTGATGAACCAGATTCAGTTTCAAACCATATTTGATGAACCAGATTCAGTTTCTAACTACATTTGATGAACCAGATTCAGTTACCAACCATACTTGATTAACCAAATTCAGATTCAAACCAGATTTGATGAACCAGATTCAGTCTCCAACCATACTTGATAAACCAAATTCAGATTCAAACCAGATTTGAAGAACCAGATTTAGTTTTAAACCAGATTTGACTTGCACTTGCATTTTCAGTTGGAAAATATGTCCACACTGCATCTAAATACAGTTGTCACTCCACTTCTGAGCGTTTAACCTGTGACTATTCTGGATTCAGTATACATCCATAAAGAACAGATCATGTAGTGACAACTATATTTACATAAAATCAGTGGATTGTGTACATTTTAGTTTTGTTTAAAAAAAAGAAAAAGTTAACAACTAACTAGGTAAAATAGGTTCAAATGCACAATGGGTTCATGGGTATTCTTTCCATTTAATAAATGCATTTGTCACTCCAAGACTTTCCAGTATGTACAATGTTACGACATTCTGCAACTTCATACTGTACCTTTTCATTTTTATATAGCCTTGGTCAGCACCAGTCGTGAAATACACTCTTTGGAGGACATTTACGAAGCACAAAGCAATACAACAACAAATCTGTCTTGAGACACAATCCTCTCTGCTTCTCTCAAATGGACTGGGATGCTTCTATGAAACTCTCCAGAAGCTGACAATCTGAAAATATAAAGAAAAATATATTTCATATAAAGTAAAAAATATAAAAGGTTTACAGTTATATTCAATACAAATATGGGGGGGGGGGGGGGGGGGGGGTGTCATAAAGATATTAATTTCGACTATATTGATATACAAGGTACTATTTGGTCATCATATTCATGTACCGTGGTCTCTGCAACTAAATACCATGGTGCTAGTAGGGTACAAGTCCAAAAACACGGTACTTTTTGTCAGTGTAACGTTACAACTCTGACATATGGTTGACAGTAGAGTGAAAAATGACAGTTGAAAATACTCAGTCAGCGCGCCAAAGCAAAAATTCAAACTTGAGTTACCGAGATGATGTCACCGCGTAAAATCTTATCATTTTAACGGTTTTTATTCTGGCATAAAGGCGGTTGACTGAAGCGGCTAACGCTATGAAGGGATCTGACTGGAGCAGCGCGAGTAAACAAACCACCACGAACAAAAAGTACGCAAAGTTTCGGGAAAACTAAGACTTGAATACAAAAAAAGAAAATAGGAATGTACTTACTTGAGTATCGCACTGGTACTTTTAAACACCGAACGTCCCGAAGAATAAACAAACGTCGCGTATTGACGGTTAGCTAGCCCATTCTTAAAACATCCTATTTGTATTGCAAGCTTACAGGACACGTAATAACACCGCGATTTATAACCAACGAATCGGTCTTCATTGCATTATGACGGAAGCGTTCTAGTTTGTCGCGTCGCGTATAGCGAAGACGCGCTGTTAGCTTTCTTTAGCTCGCGGGCTACGTACCTCTGTGTTTACGAAGTTTCCTGCTTCTTCGGCGCGCTGCACAAGCGTCTCGACGGACTTGAGTCGCAAATGTCGCCGTTGCAGGAGCTGTTATGAACGAAGTGTGAATTTTAGCCACTTCCCCGCGTCTTCATCTTCCCTCGCACCATCCGAGCCGTCCTGCTTAAAAACAAAGAGCAATAACGCTTGGTTTTATTGCGCCCCGTGCATTGTCGTCCAATTTCGCGTGAATCCTGCTCGGCCGCGGAGCGTGCGATCGCTTCATTTAAAGCTTCGGCGCCCTCCTAAGCGTCTTTTCTGAGTGCGTGTGCGAGCGAGGGGTTGATTATGTCTTTGTGAGGCCGCTTTTAGTTTATCTCCGTTTCCAAGTTCCTATCTTTCCTTAGAATCCCGTGCCAAAAAAAATCATGGAGTTTTCGTCCGCGCATGCGCAGTAGCTGCTGCTCTGTCGGGTCGGGAATTCCGTACAATTCCACGTCCGCTAGGAGGAGCGCGAGAACTGCTCACTGAGAAAAACGCACCCTAGTACGAAAATAAATAGGTGGACACTTCTGTAGGTGCTGGGATTGTTTTGACAATATTTGTACAATGTGAAATAAATCTGTAAACTGCGTAACTGTATTTTACGCAGCTACAAAGAGGATTTTCATTCAGACCTTCGATTCGAATTTGAGAAACCTGTTATCGTCATATGTCATTAAGTTCAAGCGATATGAACTTATGGATATAAACTAGTTCTCTTCTCAACAGCCATGATTTATATAACATAAAACGTAAAAAATAAATACATATATATATATATATATATATATATATATATATATATATATATATATATATATATATATATATATCGATCAGTCGTGTTATTTTATTTTATTATTTTTTTTTATTTTTGTGAAATAGGTAAAGAAAAAACAATGTTAACAGTTTTCCCTCCTCCCGAATTTATGATCAACCTCAAACATGCCATTCAAATTAAATCCAGTTCGTCTGGTAACCTTAGATGTTCGTGAACTTAATCTGCAAATGCTAAATATTTGATCGAAGTGAGCGGGAGGCGGGAATATCCTGAGAGAAAGATCTTTCCGTTAAATCTGCCATAAAATGATGATTCCACACACACGCATGTCTTTATTGGCCTTATTGTGTCAGTTAGCTGAGAAAACAAAAAAATGGTTCGCCTGTAACTACTTTATAATTACTGAGGGAAATCGCAGAAAAACCTACTTATAGTGTGGAGGAAAGATGTAGGAAATCATATTCTGAGGAGATGTTTCTGAGCACACGCTCTTGCAGATCTGGGATTCTATTAAGCAGAAATGTGATTCGTTGGCACAATATGAACATTTGGTGCGAGTTAGAAATATAAATCAGATCAACCTCCTACCGCGTCGAAGGCAGGTTAACTCGACAAAGTTTGTGAGAGTTAAACCTGTTCAAACTTCAAAGGAATGTCGAGTAAACACAACTTCAGGGAATAAAAGCATAACCTGCCAATAGAATCACACGCTGGAAGGTGATAAGCATTAGGCAGCGGGGAGACTACACAGCAACAGCCAGCCGATCGTGACGTGTTAGTAGCGTCTCAACGCGAGCGGTGCCCTGCTCCTGGAAACAGTATTTCAGCTTTCTATTCGCTAACCTTACGCGCATCCCACTTGCGCTGTTGCTAGGCAATACATTACACGCTTTGCACCATGCAAGTTTAACTACTTAACTCTTGTGTTTGGAAGAGTTTGAGAATACGGTCCCACTTTATATTAGGTGGCCTTAACTACTATTACATTTGAATTAATCATTTGGTACAATGCACTTATTGTGTACATACATATTTTTACATTGTACTTATATTTTTAACATTACATCTGTAATTAATTTCTGTAATTACATTTATAATTACAGTGTTGACCCATCCCTTACACCTACCCATACCACCAAACCTGTCCCTAACCTTACCCGTATCCCACCTCAATAGCAGCAAGTGTTTTGCAATACAGTATGACCACAATAAGTACATTGTACATATTTTTTGATGTAAGTACATAGTAGTTAAGGCCACCTGATATAAAGTGTGACCCAGAATACTAACGAGATGAGTGCCTGCCTGGTGACATCGGTGGACCGGGAGTAACAGGTCACCGCGTGTTGTAGCTAATAAAATACATCATTTAAAGCAATTAAACGGTGGGACCTGTTAATTAAACATCAGTTTTTCCCCAATGATCATATAAGATGAATGGTGAAATCTGAGCAGTATTTTTTAAACATCCATGAAATTTGAGAACTGTGTAAATTATATTAGGCTGTTTAACTGCTCATGCTCAATAAATACTTCATATTAAATCCTGGACATGTTAGAGGTCAGCCCATGCTGTACCTAATAAAATATATAATTTAAAGCAATTAAACAGCGGGACCTGTTAATTAAACAAGTCACTCCCGTCATTTTTTTTCCCCCAGTGATCATATAAAATGCACGGTGCAATCGGAGTAGTATTTTTTTAAACATCCATGGAATTTGAGAACTGTATAAATTATATTATTTAACACTCTAGATCAATAAATACTTTGTCTTTAGGGTTCATATTACAGGTCAGCCCATGCTGTACCTAATCAAATATATCATTTTAAGCAATTAAACAATGGTTTCTGCTGTTGTAAACCCATTCATATCATTTTATTGGATTTATCATACAGCATGACAACAAGATGAACGGTGAAATCTGAGCAGTATTTGATTAACCATGGAAGTTGAGAATGTTTAGTTAATCACAACACCACAACAGTCTTATCTAGGTTACCCATGTTGGGAAAAAACTGTCTTTAGGGTGGATCCATGGGTTCAGATTAAACCCGTTACAGGTCACTCCATGTGAATGATGTTTTGAAACGTCCACACTTTCGAGTGCCCTATCTAGGCTTTAGGACCCATGTTGGGAAAAATATTTAGGGCGGTTCTCCGATACCCATTCTGAAGCCATTAAAACAGTGCTACATGTTCTTTTTCAAGTAATTACTGTGGATAAACATACGACAGCATTCTGAAAATTGGAATAATGTTTTGAAACATCTGTGTTTTCGAGTGCCCTATCCCCATGTTGGGAAAATACTGTCTTTAGGGCGTTGGGTTCAGATGAAACTCTGGACAACTTATAGGTCACTTCATGTGAAATATATCATTTAAATGCCAATAAAATGTTGTACACACACTACATTTGGAAACCAAGTAACAGCTTTCTTAAAACTGGATTAATGTTTTGAAACATCTATACTTTAAGTGCCCTATCTAGGCTATAGGACCCACATTGGGAAAAATACTATACTGTACATTTAAGGTGGTTCTCGGACAATATGAAGCCATTAAAATAATGCTTTTTTAACTAATTACTTTGGATAACCAAATAACGGCATTCTGAAAACTGGAATGTTTTGAAACATCCACACTTTTGAGTGCCCTATCTAGGCTATAAGATCCATGTTGGGAAAAACACTATATGGACACAGTTTAAAACTGGATTCTTAGAGATAATCTATGAACTAGATATTGACCTTTACCATTTCAACGTCACTTTATGGGCTCGTTTGGTAATCATAATCAGGTGTGTTGAACAGTAAGGTGATCTAGTTTAATCAGTCGAGCTCTTTCGTTGTTTGATGCAGTGTGTGTATTGTGTTGTTGTCTGGAGTGAAATGTCTGAGGTGGGATTCTTCAAACTCCTATGGAATATCCTCATTCTATAGTGCTGAACTGGATGAACATGAAAGAATCGCCTCAGGTCACTAGAGAGGGATTATTAAAGATGAAAAAAGAGCGAACAAACGCGCACAATATCACACGGCGAGCGCGGATATGAACGTTGCCTATTTTTATTAGGGCGCATATGCGAACGCAAGCAAAAAATGGAAACATTTTCCTACATCCTTATAAGGTAGCTCGCCACTTTTTTTTCTTTTTAACGAAAGGTTGTTTAATAAAACATGCTCGGGCTCTGCTAGTCTTATCTCCAACTAGAAACCGGTTGCCAACGATTGCATCATTCCTTTCATGTGACTCCCTTACGCCCCAAATTCGTCCTGGCCGTCTTATGACTGCATCACATCTTCCCGTTCACACAAACTCGCGCGGAGCGAGACAACCAGCAAAGTCATCAAGTCCCGCCCAGCGCGGCTGCTCATTGGATGTCTCTAAGCAGAAGAATTTCCACCGCCTCGCGCGATTGGCCCAAGCTACCGACCATCTCCTGTCAGTTTCCCGTAATCTCTATTAGGTTGCACCTTGAGATCCTCCCCCCAGAGTTCGGTTGGAGTCACTCTATAAATGTCCCCGGGAGTTTCCGAAATCCACACTCGGTGACTTCAGCTGAACAATGGTTAACATGAGCTATCACCAATCGCTACAAAAACACAATCCAAAACAGCCGAGGAAAAGAAATAATAAAAAGAAAAGGGTGAGTGTCATCTCTATTTCTCTATTCTTTATTGTGTTCTGTTGTAGTGGTGTATGT
The DNA here is from genome assembly GCA_039654775.1 of Spinibarbus caldwelli. Lineage (NCBI taxonomy): Eukaryota > Metazoa > Chordata > Actinopteri > Cypriniformes > Cyprinidae > Spinibarbus > Spinibarbus caldwelli. The sequence goes on from CM077236.1 coordinate 34,687,641, forward strand.
CAAGCTTTTTCTTTTGGAAATCGGGAACGCGAATGTTTTGGCGACTATCCCGAGCTGTTTTTGGAAAACAGTTGCTCAACTCAAATTTCACGGGAGATTTTTTCCCTCTTTTGCCGTCCGTTTTCTTTATTATAACGCAACACTGTTGCGCTTTTTGTTCTTCTTTAATAATATTTTCTTTAGAGTTACTTGCTTCGAGATCTACGCGATGACAGCTGTCAGTTGCGCACAATCGCGGCAGTTCAGACGCGCGCGCGAGAACTTTTTTAGCGAACGTTTGATTTTTAACGATTTTTGGTTCATCGATCGCCAGTAACGCGTTGCCAGCGCAGCTCAACTTTTTACACTTCAAGAAACCGAACGGGTGCGGTCGTAATGGACGACCCGTCGCGTTTTTATATCACTAAAGTACTTTAAAAGTGTTATTTCGGTGCCCTTTGTTTCCTCACTCCTGTACTTTGATTGCATGACGTCATTGACTCGCTGTCAGTTTCGTAAAGCGCCGCTCCAGATGGGCACAATTAACGTGCTTTATACAGAAAATTCATTTAAACTATTTAACTGTCATAAGAAGTCAATGCACGTTTAATTTAATGACTGTCTAGTCGTTTTAAAATAATCGATTTACAATTTAGTCGCCGTTGGAGTAAAGCTAGACAACAGCAAATAAACAGCACGTTTTTAAATGATTTATTAATAAATTAATAATAGAAAAAAATACTTTTTAGTTAAATCGATTCACTCCGCGTTATGATTTATGTTTAAAAAATAATAATAAAACACGGGTGTGCCTCAGGTGTTTATGTTGGGGCTGTTTTCATTCTCACACGGACATCTAATGTAGCTTGTTTGTCGTTCTCTGATCGTATTTATAACTCAGGAATTAGTTCTGCTATGTTTAATTTTTTTACCTGAACTTGAATGTCTTCGCATGATGAGAATAAGAGGCATTGGGTTGTGGGTTGTTTTGACAGACGCCGTGTGCGCGCACGCAGACTCACGCAGGGGGCGCCATCGAGCACACAAGGCGCCTTTGTTTACATGAAAAAAATACAATGACCTAATTTTAGATTAAAGATTAAACAAGCAGTAATCGCTATGGGTCATTTTATGAAACATTTGATAATTTTTAATGATCCAGAATTCATTGTGTTTTTTTTTTTCACACTCAGTTTTTCATTGTGCTTTCTGGCTTGTATTTGTTTCTTAGTGTTTTTTGTTAAGTGTTTTGTATGAGAATGATTTTTATTATATTTTTAAATAGTTTTTCAACCATGACCTGTGGCTTGAGCTCTTCCATGTTTTATTTCTCTAGAATCATTGGGACAATTTACCGCCAACAACTCACATTCAAACTTGATTGACAAGAGACACTTTTGAGGTGAGCAGTTTTGTAGTATTCATCTATTTTTTTTTTATTTAAATACTTATTTAATAACTAAACTAAATGGTTAAAAAATAACACTAAACAGAATATATATATATATATATATATATATATATATATATATATATATATATATATATTCTAAACAGAAACTTCTCAGTTCATGCATGCACTGTTTCAGAGCATTGGGTTTGTTGTTTGTTGTGCAGTAATGCTGTTTGGCCACTATGTGTCCTTGTTGCACCCGGTGGTTGAGCAGTCAATCTTAATGTCGCGTATAATAGCGGGTCACCCAGATAAATCTGCTATTCCCAAAACCGCCGGCGCAGGTGAAGCTTCGCTCCGCTGATGCATCGATGCACTGAAGCTCCCACTAGACGTGCAGCGAGGCACACGGAGGTTGTTTTCTACTTCTTTTGCACAGTTTCTTCTCTTTTTTTTCGGTCAGGTCTGGTGTGCTAGGTGTGGGAGCATATCGTATTGTGTCTGTGGATAGCGACTGATTGGTGCGATGACTGCGGAGTGGCTGTACCCCCCTGGCGTGGGGCCGCTGTGTGGTGCAGAGTTGGAGGCGTGGTATGAAGACCTACAGGATATACTGGGCTCCGACGCGGGCGGGGCCAAACTCACGAGAGCCCCGCCTTGCTCCGAGGTCAGTAACGTCAAACGGCGCTCGACGGTCATTAGGGTTGGGAATCGAAAATCAATTCCAATTCCAGAATCGGATACTTAAGGTCAGGATACTTGTAAAATCAAAATTTCAATTCCGCCTATCAATTCCTGCACTGAAAAAAATGATTCATTGAATTTACTAATTTTTTTTTAAGGTAAGTGGCTGCAATCAATTTATTTTAGCTACATTTAAATAAACAAATTTAGTTGACTAACTTTCAGCATTTTTATTTTTTTTTTAAATGTAGCTAAAATAGTTTGCAACCACTTACCACTTAGTATATTTTTTTTTCAGTGTGTGTGTGCGCGCATCTTTTTTTTTTGTTTTTTTTAGGTGGTGAAAATGGTCTGTTAAAAATGTATTTGTCTTTGAATCATTCATTCAAGAGATTTGTTCAAAAACACTGATTCATCCAGTAATGAAAGGAGTAAATCTTGAGTGAGTCATTGAATCATTCCATTCATAAATTCCTTGAGATTTTGTTTAGTTGTGTAATATTTTTCCTTTAGAACTGTGAGAGAACTACAACCTCCATTAAAAAAAAATCATCTCAATTTATCCAGAATTGTGCAGCTTTATTTTGCTCTATTTAGCTCTTAATCGAGTCCAGTTTTTATGTAGCCGGCTGATTTTATTTATTTATTTTTTTATGGTATTCAGCAGCAATTAAATGTTTTGCAAAAAGAGACACTGAATAAATATGCTTGATATCTAAATGTTTGACTTAATTTTTTTTAACCACATTGGAATCGAATCTGGGAATCGATAAGCAGAATCGGAATTGATCAAATTCAGCGATACCCAACCCTTATGCACAGATACTATTTGAACTGAACTGAATGATCAATGAATCAAATCACAGAATCATTGATGAAATGACTTTAACTGAAAATTGAGTGTTTACTGTTGTCCTTTTGCTTTATTACACACCATTTTTCCTATATGTGACCCTGGACCACAAAACCAGTCATAAGGGTCAATTTTTTTAAATTGAGATTTATGCATCATCTGAATAACAGCTGAATAAATAATCTTTCCATTGATGTATGGTTTGTTAGGATAGGACAATATCTGGCTGAGATACAACTATTTGAAAATCTGGAATCTGAGGGTGCAAAAAAATCTAAATATTGAGAAAATCACCTTTAAAGTTGTCCAAATGAAGTTCTTAGCAATGCATATTACTAATCAAAAATTACATTTTTATTTATTTACGATAGGGAATGTACAAAATATCTTCATGGAACATGATCTTTACTTAATATCCTAATGATTTTTGACATAAAAGAAAAATCCATTTTTGACCTATACAATGTATTGTTGGCTATTGCTAAAAATATACCTGTGCTACTTATGACTGCTTTTGTGCTCCAGGGTCACATATAATACTGTAAAGCTGCTTTGACACAATCTGTATTGTTAAAAGCACTAAATGTGTCCCTGGAGCACAAAAGCAGTCATAAGTAGCACAGATATATTTGTAGCAATAGCCAACAATACATTGTATGGGTCAAAAATGGATTTTTCTTTTATGCCAAAAATCATTAGGATATTAAGTAAAGATCATGTTCCATGAAGATATTTTGTACATTTCCTACCGTAAATGAATAAAAACTTAATTTCTGATTAGTAATATGCATTCCCAAGGATTTCATTTAGACAACCTTAAAAGCGATTTCCTCAACATTTTGATTTTTTCGCACCCTCAGATTCCAGATTTTCAAAAAGTCATATCTCAGCCAAATGTTGTCCCATACATCAGTGGAAAGCTTATTTATTCAGCTTCCATATGATGTGTAAATCTCAATTGACCCTTGTAGCTGGTTTTGTAGTCCAGGGTCACATATAAATAAAGGCGACTTGACGGTCGCGTCCCATAGACTTCACAATTCTAACAGTTTCTCCTGTTATATGCAGAAGGAGCCCGAGTTTCTGGATGTGTTGGAGAGCTGCTCGCTCACCTGGCTGACGGAGGGCCAGGTTTGGGGCGACGGGGTGCAACGAGTCACCGACAAGCCACCCGTCGTCCACTCGCCGCCGCGACAGGATGAGCGCAGAGGAGGCGAGTCGGAGCAACCCTCGTCCGGAGGAGACCTGCTTCCGCCCGAGTTCTTCGAGCTCCTGAGCGAAGGCGGCGTGGGTTCGGTGGAGACGATGTACCACGTTTCGCATCATGCGCCTCCTTCGCCATCCGCCAGCGAAGAGGAGGAGCTCCCAACCGTCCCGGACACATCGTCCTGCTCCTCAGCATCCCGCTCGCCATCTCCTCCCGTCTCTGCCGCTCGCCCGGGAAAGAGAAAACGAGGAGGCGATAAACCAGGAGGAGCGCCTTGCTCCCCATCCCCTGGGAAGAAGAGCCGACGCGAGCGAGAGCAGGAGAACGAGAGGAAAGTGCAGGAGCTGACAGATCAGAACGAGCGGCTCAAAGCCGAGATCGAGCGGCTGGGAGAGGAGGTGCAGCGGACGCGCCGGGCGCTCATCGAGAGACTCGTCAACACCAGGAGGTGAAGGAGCAGCAGGAGGAGCCCAGGGCCAAAGGGATTGGCGGTGACCGTGAAATGCACGTTTAGAGGGAGACAGACACGTGAGACAGAGAGGAGGTTCGCTGAGCGACTCCCGCCGAGAGAGAAAGAGAAAGTCAGAGTGAGAAGAAGAAAAGAAAAGAGTGTGGAGCCCAACAGAAACACGGAGCAAACTCGACCCGAATGCAAAAGCACAGAAGAAGAAATTCGGTTTTCGTTAAAGAAAATAAATGAAGTACATTTAAATCAGCGTGATGCATTTAAATCAACAACATGCTACAACGGATGAATGATACAATTTAACAAATGACTAATAAATTGAAGAATGAGTAATAAAAATATCAATTAAAAAATGATTTTTCATAAAGAAAATTAAGCAGAAATGTATTTTTTTTTTGCAGTAAATTAAAATCACTAATACTTTTTTTTTTTTTTTTTTTTAAAAACATTAAAATCAGCATAAAGGCAAATACTACAATGCATAAATGTTACAATTTGACAAATTACAAATCAATTGAAGAATGAGCAAATAAAAATATCAATTAACTATACCAATTAAAAATTATTTTTCATAAAGGAAATGAAGCAGAATTTGAACTATTTTTTCTTTGCAGTAAATTAAAAATGACTAATGCAATTTTTTAAAAATATTAAAATCAGCATAAAGGCAAATACTACATTGATGTATAAATGTAACAATTGAACAAATTACAAATAAATTTAAAAATAAGATTTGCATTTTGGCGATTATCAAAAGCAAATACGAAAATCAGATTTTTCATAAAGAAAATGAAGCCTAATTTAAGGAAAAATCTGAAATGATTAATGGAATTTTTTTAAAAAGCAAATACTACTATTTATTTGTAATATCATTTGTTAAATTGTAACATTAATACATTACAATTTAAATTACATTACAAAAAAAAAATCATTACAGCAATAACTCAATCAAAAAACAAATATGAAACTCGATTTTTCACAAAGAAAATTAAGCCTAATTTTAAGGGAAAATCCTATTATTAAATCCTATTTGCTGTAAAAAAGACTAATACAGCATTTAAATCAGCATAAATTAAATGCAAATACTGCTCTGCTGGATAAATGCTACAATGTAATGAATGACATTACAAATAGATTAAAGAATAAATTGCATTACAGCAATAAAAATATCAAAAGCAAATAAGAAACGACCAATTAGAAAATTAAGCTTTATGCAGTAAATTAAAATGACTTTATTGCAATGTTTTAAACATTTAAACCAGCAAAAATGAAAGACAGTAAAACAAGTACTACTGTGTACTATTAAAGTTAAAGAATGACATAATTTGCATTATACTAATCAAAATGCAGCATGTCATTAATTGTCATTAAAAAAAAAAAAATCAATGCAAAAAATTGTAATGCTACTAAAACCGCCTTTTTTCTTTTGCATTCGGGAGTCTTTTGACCGGTTTTGTGAGATCGGCCCGATAATAGCGCTGTAATGCTCGGTTTAAGCACCAACGTTTATTAAACTACCCAAAGGTTAATCAACTTTCTGTGTAATTGAAAGCTGATTGTTCATCAGTGCCGAGGAGTCTTGAGGGAATGTAGCAGAGACGATGAGAGAAAAGGCAGAACTGCAATAATAAAGAGAGAAGAAGAAACCTGATTGTATCAGAGACGGTGATTGTAGGTGCATTTCATTGTAAGCAGCCTGTTTTAATTCATGTCATGTGTTAATAAAGGGCTTTAACCGTGTAAATCACCCCTAGTTGACAGAGATTAGTAGCTCAGGACTGTTATAGTGAACGATTGTGAGCGTTTCTCTCTGCAGCTCACCATCAACCCGAGGCCTCTAAGAGTGTGTGTGTGTGTGTGTGTGTGTGTGTGTGTGTGTTCAGATGACGGGGAAATTATGAATGGATGTCTGTAGCGATTTTGCTCTCACTTTCTTCTCTTGAAACTTTTCCAGAATTTTTAGAGCTAGTGGTTTATAACATACTCTCTGCCTCTGATCATGCCTATTTTTCTATATGTGTATCTCATAATCATCATTACATGTCATCATTTACCTTATATTGTAGTATCTTACAATAAACTTGCATGCCGAATTACTGTATTAGAGTAGAAACATTTTTATCTGAATTTTATTTAGCCTTACTTAATATGGAATTGTATTACACTCATTTTGTTATTAAAATTTTAAAATGAACTGAGTCTTTGAGATTTTCTTTTTTGTCTTTGTGTTTATTGATTGTGTGAATAAAATATGGTTGTTTCAGAGGAACAAGAAACAGTGAGAAACATTGATTTTATTGCATTAAAAAAAAATCATTTAACAAACTTCATTGCATTTTAAAAAGGATAGGTTGTATTTTTATGGGAGTGGATGAATAGTGCAGTAAGACGTGTAGATTTCAGAAAATATTCCTGTATGATTTTTTTTTTTGCCCTCATGATCACCTTTTTATTTCTTCTTTCCTTTCTGAGCAGCCGGCTCCGGGTTCTTGCCCTCCGCAAGAGAAAGTTGTTTTTTGAGGTCCAGTAATGTCTCAACTTCCTTGTCAATAACAGACTTCTCAGCTTTCTGAGCTTTTAAGCCTCGTACTTTATTGCCCTGAAACACAAACACACAGCAACTAATCACAAATCAGCACTACTAACATTCGTAAACACACCTGCATTTAACCAAAAAACATGAGCAGAATAAAAATATCACACTTTCATTTAACTCAACACTAAAAGACTTTAATAAAATGAGAAAATATTCTGGAAATATGAATCGCAATGTCTATGTTCTCGGGTCATGCCACTGTAAAAATATGGAAATAAAATTACTTAAGAATTCACTAAAATGAGAAAAATTCATTTGAATAAATTTGAAAAAAGTTAAAAACATTCATCTCAACATCAGTGTGTTCTTGGGTTAAACGGAAATATATATATATATATATATATATATATATATATATATATATATATATATATATATATATATATATATATATATATATATATATGCATTAAATTTCTAAATGTATTTTTAGTTTGTAATATAATCTGTAATATATATGAATAATAAATACATAGTGTAATTTAATTTGTAATATAATAAAGAAAAAACAATAGCCAATACATGCAGCTACTAAAGCAAGTTTTTTGGACAAAAAAGGTGGCATACGGACACTCGAGCCATCCACTAGTATATTATATTACACTGAAAAGCCAAAAACTAATGTATATAAACAGTTATTTCAGTATATTGTTTTGATATATATATGCGTGTAGGTGTGTGTGTTCGTACTTGTTCTGCCACTAAAGCCGTCAGCTGCTTGGCTCTCTCTGGATCTGCGTTAACATTCACCGCAGCAGCGCTGGGTTTGGTCTCGACTGCAGCGCTGCTGGGACTCGGAGTCTAGAAATAGAAAAAAAAAAAATTCAAATAGTGGATCGTGTGCATTTTTCACAATTAAAAAAAAAAGGAAATCAATTAAAGCCACAAATTATACATGCATTTGTTTTTCATGTGTTTTAATTAAAAAGATAATTTAACAATTATATGGAATAATTTAATTATTAATTAAAAGGAAAAAAAAATGAAAAAATGTATGCATTTGTTTTTTTATCTTGAAAATATAATAATTATAGGAAATATTTTAACTATTAAAAAAAATACATTAATTTTTTATCTTGAAAATATAATTTAATAATTATAGGAAATATTTTAACTATTAACAAAAACACATGCATTTATTTATTTTTTCTTAAATATAACACAATTTCATTAGATATTTAAATTGCTAACAAAAAATACATGCATTTATATTTTAATCTTTAAAAATGTAATTTAAGAATTATATTAAATAATTTCATTATTAATAAAAATATAACAAAATCACATTTGGTAATGTAATTTGTGAGAGCAATCACACAAACGCACACATGCGATTAATATGTTATCACACGCAGGCATTGAGCAGCTCTGTGAAATCATTGCTCTTAAATACACGTTAAAATGAATCTAAAATGCGGTCTGTTGTCTTTCAGATGTATTTTTTTTGCTCCGAGCAGCCAGAGGCAGATTGTGTGCGAGTGACTGACGGCGGAGGGCTTTGATCCAGAGCTGCCGCTCTTTGAATATAGACATCATCACTGAATCGATTTCACAGTCAGTTCTAGTGAAAACGGAGACACAAAGCCGTGAGCACACAGAGCGTCACACGCATGTCTACCTTCGCTTTAGCGCTCTCCTCTTCTGGCTGAGAAAGAGCAGATTAAATCACACAGTCAGACAAACCAGCGCAGACACTCAATGAGGAAAAACCATTGAAACCTGAAGCTGATCTTCATCAGATCCATTAGTTCTTGCTGATATAATGGCTCTTTCTTATATCTTTTGTCCAGTGAGTTTCCATAACTGTTTCAGTCATGCATGAGCATTTTTACAAATCATTTTATAAAAATAAGGCTCACAAAGAGCTGTTTCGAACTTATAAAGTAAATACACCTTTTTGTCCTTGTGTTTATTGATTGTATGAATAAAATACAAGGTTGTACCAGAGCAACAAAGCAGAAAAATGAAACGGCTAATACATAAATTATTGCATTTTAAAAAGGATAATTCAGAATAATTCTCAGAAACTGAAAGCGTTTTTAGAAATAATTCAGATCAGACTCACAAAGAGCAGTTTCTAGCTGATAAAACAACATATTTATAAATAAATATGTATAGCTGATAAAACAACATATTTATAAATAAATATGTATAGCTGATAAAACAACATATTTATAAATAAATATGTATGTGTGTATATGTTGTTACTTGTATAAAAATGAAATTTTTAAAATTAATACATTTTTAAAAATATATATATATAAGATATACATTTTATATAAGATTTATAAAAAATGCAAATAAAACAATATATTTTTACATTAAAATATAGATGAAAAAGATATATACTGTATGAAAAATGAAATACATATATACTGTGTGTGTGTGTGTGTGTGTGTGTGCATAACTAGAAATATTCATATCGAATTTATTTTATATAATTCTTTAAAACATTTCTAATTTTATAATTTTTATATTTCTATATGTTACTTTATTATTTACTTTTTACTTTATTTACTTTATTTATTGAGATATATATATATATATATATATATATATATATATATATATATATATATATATATATATATAAAGATGATTTTTACTTTTTTACTTTTAAAAGAATTTTCAGGACTTTGTTAATTTCTATAAGCACGTCTGGCCTAGAAAACACAATTTTGTAGTTTCTGCCTGAAAACCCTGATTAATAATGGATGAATGTTTTTTACAAACCTGTTGTCCTCCAAATCTCTTCCTCAGAACCTCGATCTGTTCGTTCTCCAGCTTTTGGAACAAAGGACTGACCTGCAGGAGAGGTCAAAAAACTATTTAATAATTTAAATAAAACATAAAAAAAAAAAACTAAAGTTCAGGTTGTTAATATTTCTTTTGAATAATGCTGTACTTTTCTTCTTTTTCTTTCCTTACAACACCTAACATTAAACCAATAATGTTAAATGTTAATTTTTTTATACTTTATTATGTCTTTCAACTCATTTAATACAATTGTACAAGTAAACATTTCCTTTAAAGACATTATATTTTCTTTTAACAATAGTTATTCCTCATTTTTCCTTCTACTTTCTCTTCCGTTCACTTTTTTCCCCCTTTTGTGGAAATACTCATCACCAAGACATAAAATAAATAAATAAATAATAATTAGAACAATAACAATTACATACACAAATACTTTTACACATGAAAATGGGGGGGGATGCAAAACACATTCACATTTTCATGTCAGATTCTTATAATGACACCTAAATCCTAATAAGTATTTCAAATAATATTTTTTAAACATCAATTAATAATAATATTAAATAAATAAAATAATAAATGAATAAATTAAAAGGGAGGCAGGATTATATAAAAAGGTAATTAATATGATATGTATTCCTTTATTTTATAGTGTATACTTTGATTTTAGAGGTGCCCATTTCTTTTCAAAATTAATACTTTTACTCTTAATTTCATATGCTATCCTCTCCATAGAGTGTACTTTAGAAACTAAATCTAACCAATCATTTAAACCTGGGGATTTTTGCCTTCTCCAGAATTTTGTTTCTGCTTTAAAAGCTGTAATTCTCAGTATTCTAAATAAATATACCTCATCTTTTCTAAGCAGCATAGGTCCTCTACCCAAAATTTTTTTAATATTAAATGTATTATTAGATATTAAATGTTAATATTAAGTGAATCGAGCTGGTACCGTGCCGATGCGGTGTCCAGCAGGCAGAGTGCAGATGAAGGTTCCCGTGTTCTGCAGCATGGCGCTGACGGAGGTGGGCGGAGCCTGCAGCTGCTGGCGGATGGTGTGACTGACAGACGGCATGTACGGCTCCAGAACGACCGACAGGAGACACGCTACATTCACCGACACGCCCGTCACCGTCCCGGCCCGCTGCCTGCAGCACAAACACACGCTAACATCACGCTAACATCACGCAAACCCACGCTAACATCACGCAAACGCACGCTAACATCACACAAACCCACGCTAACATCACGCAAACACACGCTAACATCACGCAAACTAGGGCTGCACGATATATCGTTTCAGCATCGATATCGCGATGTGCGCATCCGCAATAGTCACATCGCAGGATGTGCGATGTTTAGCAGGCCTGATCGTTATATTTATACTGATCGTTTTCTTTGCTCACACACAGACACCGTGTCTACTCCGGACGCGACAGCTGCACAGAGATACCCATTTTTAAATAAATTTAGTAGCAGAGCTACTGCAAGCGATTTTCAGTGCTGGAAATCCATTTATCCTTTGTTGAAACTTCCGCGTCGTCGAGGAGAGCACATCACGGATGTTTAGCAACGGCAGGCGCCAGGAAAGCGCAAGCTCCCGAGCGCTTTGGAAAGGAGGAGGAAGTGGCGCGGCGGGAGTTTTCCACGTGTTTGCAGATGTGAACGGCCCCAAAGTCTTTCTACACTGGATGCGACAAAGCGACCGTTGCCAATCGTGTCAACTTTGTGTCAGTACGTCATAAATAGAGCGAGGCATATCAGTTTACTGGCGGGGATTCGTCGTGTCGCGCCGCATCCAGTGTAGTACGACACATATGCGCGAAACCGTGTCAAAATGCATGTCTCCAAGTATCCTTGTAAAAAAAAAAAAAAACAGTTGCTTATGTCTTAGCTAAACAATTGAGAAAGAAAGAGGATAACAATAACAGCAGTTTAATGTCTCTGTTGCTTTCTGTGTCATAATCAAACAACAAAACAGAGAAAAATCACTTTTGTAGCTTTAACACAGATTTATTAGATTTAATTTATACAATGAAGACTGTGTTATGCAGTGTTATTTTACATTTTATTATTCAATTTCTGCACCTGAATACTGTTGGACTTAAAAATACAAAGCACTGTTTATTTCATTTGTATCTTTGTTCTATTATATTTATCTATGCTTGTAAATTGTTTATTTCCTATGCTGATTTACTCACCTACAAAATCAATATTTTTTTTCTCTCCAAACAGAGCTATTCAAGTCATTTGGTGATTATTTATTTTTTTTATTATTTTTTTTTTTTCATAATCGCAATATATATCGCAGAAAAACAAAATATCGCAATGTGAGTTTTTTCCAATATCGTGCAGCCCTAACGCAAACCCACGTTAACATCACGCAAACATCACGCAAATCCACGCTAACATCACGCAAATGCAAGCTAACATCACGCAAACCCATGCTAACATCACGCAATCACACGTTAACATCACGCAATCACACGTTAACATCGCACAAACCCACGCTAACATCACGCAAACCCACGCTAACATCACGCAAACACACGCTAACATCATGCAAACACACGCTAACATCACACTAACATCACGCAAACCCACGCTTACATCACGCAAACACACGCTACCATCACGCAAACCCACGCTAACATCACGCAAACGCACGCTAACATCACGCAAACGCACGCTAACATAACGCAAACGCAAGCTAACATCACGCAAACCCACACTAACATCACGCAAACACACGCTAACATCACACAAACCCACACTAACATCACGCAAACATCATGCAAACACACTAACATCACGCAAACATCACGCAAAACACTATCACACAAACATCACACGCAAACATCACACACACGCACAGCAGGAGTCTGTTTCTGACACACGACAAAAAATAATAAGGTAATTGTGACTTTTTATGATCTCGCTATTCTGATTTTTTTGTAACATGCAATTATGAGTTTATATCATGCAATTCTGGGGGAAAAAAGTCACAACTGAGATAAAAAAAATAATAATAATAAATAAAAATTCGCAATTATCTTTTTTATTTGTTATTCAGTGGTGGAAACAAGCTTCCATACAATACAAATTCAAAATGAGAGAGTGAGAATTACTTTGTGCTCATAATCTTCAATAATGTTTTTTTTCCTCTATATTAAAATAACGTTTCATTCAGATGTTATTAATGGCGTGATCACATGTCACATGACTTGCCTGTCACCGTCTCCTCCTTTGATCTTCTTCCAGGGCTCGTTAACCTGGATGTACTGATTGCCGTGACGAGAGATGTTGAGGATGCACTTCAGAGCGTCACGGATCCTGAACAAACAGCCCAGAATTAAAAAAAAACATGATGAGACGCACTTACGTCTTTACACACGTGCATCATTAAAACAAACATGCTTGAAGAGATTCTCATCAGAAATAAATGCTTCTTCCAGCAATTTCATAATCAAGGTTCTCACTGTTTTTGTTTAACAATGAATTTCTGAGACATTTCCAGCTGTTTGTGTAACTGGGAAGGCAGCACAGGTGAAAAGGGACAAAAATTAACTATTCAATATCACCATACTTACCCAGCTGATTGATTACATGAACAATTGCAAACGTTTTTTTGTATGACAAGTTTTCTGAAATGTTATGTTTAAATATGCAAATGAGGCACAATCTAAGTGAATGTGCACTAATTTGCATATATTTCCAGAACAGAAATCTGAATATTGAATCATGCAAGGATCAAAAGTCATTTGTGATTTCGTCGAGATATTAAAGGTTTTTTCCAGAGGGGATTTTGGATTTCTCTTTTTATCACTCCATTAATCAGAAAATACTGTCAACAGGCATAAAACAAATACATTTTTATGATGTCTTTATGCATAAAATATTAAAAATAATGCGATTGATGTATAAACAGGCTTTCAGAATATAGATAGGAATAAAACTGTTAAATGCTGCTGAAATGGAGAAAAAAACTAAAGAATAAATTTAGAAAAAGAATCATTCAGAATAACTCTAAATGTTGAATAAAATAAGAATAAAATGTTGATGTTGTGCACAAGCATTTCTAGAAACATTTGTATAGACATAAGACATAATTTGTATAGTATATATGTATGTATATAGTATATACACATACACACACATTTATGTACGTATTTTGTTACTTTGTTAACAATACATTTGTATAAATGTTTAATATTTTTAAATTTATATTTTACACAAAAATATGAATCTAAAATTATATTTTAAAATGAAAGAGAACAAGTATATTTATATATATATGTGTGTGTGTGTGTGTGTGTGTGTGTGTGTATGAGCATAATGATTTATTTTTATGTATTTTTCATTTTTAATTACATTTTTTTTTCTTTCCACTATTCTAAAGGGGAAAAAAACACCTTATGAAAAGTGATGGCCCCAAATCTCTAAACTGACCAGTGAAAAAACAGTTTATGCCTGTAGTGTCTTGGTTTAAGGATTTTTAAGCATCATTTTAAACACTGATTTTCTGAACCACCAATGACCTGATATTTCCTGGTAACTCTGATTTATAGAGGAATCACTGCCTGCTGAAATATTATAGAGCTGAGCAAAGCCAGACTAATGTCATTACAGGCTGGAAATCAGAGCTTTAATATTCCCTGATACTGACATGACTGTGTGAGACCTGCATCATCTGGATCTGTGAGTCTCTGCGTGTTTCTGCAGAATTGTGGGTAACTGACCTGACTTTATCCAGCAGCTGGACGTACTGCTTGAGCTCCCAGCAGACCTGAGCGATGAGCCGCTTATCGTCTTCATTCAGGAGCATCTCAGGAACGCAGCCGTCGAAGAACTTACTGACGAACATCCCGGCCCTGAGGAGAGATCAGCAGCAGCAGCACTGATGAGAACTAAACATGCTTTCAGATCAGTTCAAGAAAACTAAACGTGCAATTATAATGTGCACTATAATACAAACAAAAAGCGAAACTGATTGAAACAGAAGAAGAATGTTGTTTAGTATTTTTAAACAGAAGCTGGGTAATTTAATCTAATTTATATTGCATGCAGATGTTTGACTATTTGTGCATTTTGCCCAAGAACAAATCCTGTGAAAATATTTTAATTTAAGTTAATTAATGCATTTTATTATGTGAAGATTAACATCAATGATTAAAAAAGAAAACCAAAGTAAGAAAAAAAAAAAAATGGAATGAATGAAAAGATTTTTGCACATTTTTACTTTTTATTATGTATCACTGAGATACTATTATAGTTTTTATTAATATTTTGAATCCGTTTTTATTTTTATATTTTCCATTTTTGTTTTAACTTTAAAGTTTTAATAATTTTATGTCATTTTTTTTTTTTTATGTATGTCTGTATAGTTTTTGTTAATTTCTATTTTGGTTTCAATTTTAGTTATTTTAGTACATCAAGTTGTGTGTGTGTGCGTATGTGTGTTTTTCTTTCTTTTTTTAAATGAATATAAGATGCTTTGTTTGCTTTTTTAGGGCGACTTTTTAAACACTCTGTCAAGAGTCTACAGATGAAAAATTGAAGAAAAAAAAGTCTTTCAGCAAATTCTGGCACATTTACAGTCATGTTCATTAATGTGCATCACACCT
>CM077236.1:34708199-34720699 GCA_039654775.1 Spinibarbus caldwelli
TGGGGACCAAAAATTATTAGAACACTAGTATTTTCACCAGCTAAAAATGGTTAGCTATGTTTTTAAATGGTTTTAATGGTTTTAAAAATGTCCTTGCTACATTTCTGAACCTGGGAACATTGTATTGCTGTCTATGGAGGGTCAGACTGCTCTCAGATTCCATCAGAAATATCTTAATTTGTGTTCGGAAGATGAACGAAGGTCTTACGGGTTTGGAATGGCATGAGGATGAGTAATTAATGACAGAATTTTCATTTTCGGGTGAACTATCCCTTTAAAACCATTTTTTGGCTGGTGAAAGTACTAGTGTTTTAATCATTTTGGCCACCACTGTATCTAATGATTGTGCGCTCATACCTTCTCCTTGTATTCCTCGTGTGGCACGGGTGTTCCCCACTGCAGGTCACGTGTGATGCAGCGCGGTTTAAGGCCGTCGCGGAGCCATGAGCGCGTAATGTGCCGCGCGTTTGCCGTCCAGTCGCCGGAGCCTGTCGACTTATCAAGCCACTGCTCCAGCTCGTCCTCCAGCTACACACACACACACACACACACACACACACACGTTTGTTTCTGTGAATTGTGGGGACTTTCCATAGACTTCTATTACTTTTATACTGACCAAACAATATTTTCTATCCCCTAACCCTAAACCTACCCCTTACAGAAAACCTGTTTGCATTCTTACACTTTCAGATAAACATCACTTACTATTTTTAATAATTTTTTCCCCTCAATGTCAAAAATTTCAGGTTTTACTATCCTTGTGGGGGACATTTGGTCACACACACACACACACACACACACACACACACACACACACACACAAACTCACATACACTCACACACACGTGCGCGCGCACACACACACACACACACACATTTGTTTTTGTGGTTTACGGGGACTCTCCATAGGTATAATGGTTTTTATACTGTACAAACTGTATGTGCTATTGCCCTACACCAACCCTACACCTAAACCTACCCCTTACAGGAAACTTTCTGCATTTTTAGATTTTCAAAAAAACACCATTTAGTATGTTTTTAAGCCTTTTCAATTACGGGGACATAGGCAGTGTCCTCATAAACCACCTTCAAATTGTAATACCTCTGTCATACCCATGTCATTAAACAAATTTTGTCCCCGTAAACCATAAAAACCAGTACACTCACACACACACACACACACACACACACTCACACACAGAGCTGAAGACGAACAGATGAACATTCACATCATACAGTTGTGTTTATTACCTTCGGCAGGTTCAGAAACAGGTGTTTAGAGGAGCGGATCACCGGCGTCTCCTTGCACACCTTACACTGCGGATTCTACAAATATCACACAGAAACACTACTGCTCAGTAAGAAATTAAGACTTCTATTCATCAAGAACACATTAAATTGATCAAAAGTGACAGTAAAGACATTTATGATGTCACAAAAATTTCTATTTCAAATAAATGCTGTTCTTTTGAACTTTCTATTCATCTGTGAATCCTGAAAAATAAAATGTATCATGGTTTCTGCAAAAATATTGTGCAGCACAACTGTTTTCAACATTGATAATAATCAGAAATGTTTCTTGAGCAGTAAATCAGCATATTAGAATGATTTCTGAAGGATCATGTGACACTGAAGACTGGAGTAATGATGCTGAAAATTCAGCTGCATTGCGAAGTTCTTAGCAATGCATATTACAAATCAAAAATTAAGTTTTGATATATTAATGGTAAGAAATTTACAAAATATCTTCATGGAACATGATCTTAATATCCTAATGATTTTTGGCATAAAAGAAAAATGGATAATTTTGACCCATACAATGTATTGTTGGCTATTGATACAAATATACCTGTGCTACTTATGACTGCTTTTGTGCTCCAGGCTCACATATAACATCATATTCACAATCATATTCACAACTTCATGTGTGGTGCACAGCACTTGGAAAAGAATTTTCTTTAACTTGAGGGTTAATAACGAAAAAGTTACTTGAATCATGTTGTAGTTACATTTTCAAGTTGATTAGTTAAAAATCGAGAATCTGGAAAAAAATCAAGATTTGATTTTTTTGCCATATCGCCCATCCCTAATTCTATGCTTCTCCAAATGCATCTCAAGATGTCTGTGTTCAGTGAGCGGCTCCTAAGGGACTCGACGATCTTGAACCGTACCCTGAGCTCCACAGCGTTGATCAGACGGCCACATTTGTCACACTGGTCCCCGCGGGCTTCTGGGTAACGGCAGTGAGGGCACTCGCCCTCCACAAAGCGATCGGCCAGAAAGCGCTGACAGCTTTCACAGCGCAGCTGCTCGACCATGTCCTCCAGCAGAAAACCCCGCTCATGCAGACGCCAGAAGATGTCCTGAGCGATCCTGAGGACCACAGACAGTCATTAACTGTTTAAAACCTGCAGATCGTTTCTGGTAATATTGTGCTGGAGCTCAGTCAGGAGATCTCTGAACCAGCCCGAATCTCCTGACTAGAGAAGTGAAAAATAGTGTAAATAATTACATATTAAACATGCAGCTTCACAGCCTTCGTTTATGAGAGTTAAAATATTTTGAAAATATACTTTAACATCCAAAATCACTTAAGTATGCCATCACAAGTTGGCTTTCACTGAATCCTTTTACATAATAAAGTAAAAAACAAAACAACAACAATCAATTCATGCATATGACATTTGCTAAAAACAAAAGAAAAATAAATAAATAAATAAAATGTTTCTGCTGTGATGACATATTCACATATTAAATTAAATTCAAGATTTATTTAAACTTTAAAAACCAGTGCAAAATAACCAAAATAACATAAAAGAAACAAAAGAAAATAAAGTAAAAAAAATTTAATTCAATGCAAAATTTATTTGTAAAGTATTTTAAAAATAACTGTATGCTAAAGTGCTGTTCAGTTTTATAACATAAAACAAAAGAAAAGTGTTAACCAAAAACTACATAAACTAAATTAAATTCAAAATTCATTTAAAAAAACCAGAGTGCACCAAAGTGCTGTGCAAATTTAAGATAAAATAAACTAATAAACAACATTCTGAAACAAAAAGAAAATAAAGTCAGTGAAAAAAACTAACATTAAACTAAATACATTTTTCAAATTTATTTCTAAAGCATTTTAAAAACCACAGACTATCAAAGTGCTATACAATTTTAAGATGATAAAATAACAAATAAAAGAAAGTAAAAAAAAAAAACAAAGTAAATTCAATTTAAAATTTATTTATAAAGCATTATTTATGAACTCAAGAATATCAAGGTGCTGTAAAATTTTAAGATAAAATAACATAAAAAGGAGAGAAACAAAAGAAAAATAAGTTTAAAATGTAAAAAAAAATTAAAATACATGAAGTAATTGTTTATGTCTTATGTTGTTTTTATTCATATTTATTTCAGCTTTTTTTTTTTTTTGTATATCAAGTTAAACTATATTAATACGAGAAATTAAACAAAAATACCCCCCCCCCCCCCCCCCCCATTTCAGTTAACATTTATTTTATTTCAAGCAAAGTTTTAGGGTTTTAATTTTAGTTTCAAAACATAAATAAACACTAAAATCTGTTGAAGCTGATGGTAATGTAAGGCCTGTCCTTACTCCGTCTGCTGTTCAGTGGTGGTGCGACCGAAGAAATCGAAGTCGATCTGGAACCACTGGTAGATGTCGGCGTGGATGGCGTGATATTTGTCACAGATCTCCTGCGGCGTCAGACCCTCCTCACGAGCCTTGTTCTCCGTCGCCGTCCCGTACTCATCCGTACCGCAGATGAACAGCATATTCCAGCCACGCAAACGGCCGTATCTGCAAAGAAAGACAAAGAAGCGTTTATATGTGATGACACGCATCGAGAGCAGATACTGACCCTCATAATGCATTCAAAATCTGTACATTATTTTCACATTCTTGGTGCATTTGGACCTGAAAAATGATTATTTTATTAAACAGTCATAGCTTAATTTTTTTTAACTAAAACCATATTGTATCGGATCAGTAACTTCTCATTTATGAGAAAATGTGTAAACATTCTAAGTTTTGAATGTTACCATGTTATTACTGTATTTACCCCCTTTTTAATTAATTTAACAATTGAGAAATTCTTGATATTTCAAATTACACATGAGCCACATGAAGAAAAAAACTATGATGTATATATATATCAATATTGATGATCTTATTTGATAATATCATTGTATGGAATGTATAAAAACATATAATCTAAAAGTTACCAGTATTAACTATTTTGGAATCAATGGAATTTAATTAATTAATCATTTAATAAAATGTCATAATAAAATAAAATAATAATGAATAAAAACTTATGCTTGCTCAAAAACAGTCCAAATTTATAAAACCTACAAAAAAACAACAAACATCAAAACAAAATAAATATTACTCTGAAATGTTTTTCAACTAAATAAATTAATTTCAGCTGCATAAACCTTCACTTTCAGATAAAAAAAAAAAAGATAAATTTTTCAAACTGCAAATGTTTTGTCATTAGCATACATATTCCTGTTTATCAACGTTTATCAACAAAAATTCAGTCCCAAAAGTGTACGAGATATGGGGAAAAGGCCAAATATATTTCACAAAAGTTTTTTGACACTAATTTAACTTTAAAGTAGTGCTGCCTTTGAGTTTTCCCACTTTCCTTTGCTTAAAAAGCTTGTAAAAGCACCGTGCACATTTTATTTTCACTTTTAAATTAGCGGCAATTCGGCATCAATTGCTTGAATTCAATTCAAGCAACAACAAAATACAACTTATAACTTTTATTAACAAAACGAATAAAAATACACCATGCTATATGCCTAATATAAAATAACTTACAAATTTTAAATAGGTATACAAAACTGAAAATCAGTAAAGACTGAGGAACAAATAATTATAAAACGTAGAACGTTTATTACCAAAACGATTAAGAAAGTTTGGAGGCAAGGACTACATACACTTTGATGTAAAATAATGGGGGAATAAAAAAAAAAAATCACAATTTAAATAAAATAAAAATCAGCAAATACTGTGGAACCAAATAAATGAGAAACGAATGTTAAAAAAACCTTCCAATATCACCTTAGATAAATGGCAGGTCACCAGCCTTTTCAAAATCCAAAATATTTTTAAAACAGGCGCTTTTACATTTGGTTTTGAAACTCTTCTGCCATCGTCTTGTCTGTCTCACCTCTCTCTTCTTGTCAGTCAGCTCGACTCACTCTCCTCACATGATAAATGAAATCTGAGATGCGCGACTGTTGTTCGTTCGGTGTGCTGCATTGAGCAGCCGCGTTCAGTTTTAATTGTAGTGTCTGTTCTCTAACTGAACTAAAATATTTTTATTACTATTAAAAAAATCTAAATGACGGTGCCGCGGTGGGCAAGTGACATAACCAGTGTTGCGGCATAACACCGGTATCACCGCCAACACCGTCTATCGCAGCAACCCTAATACATACATAATAAATATCCACAGTACACACTCATATATTATGTAAACAAAACTTTTATTTTAGATGCAATTAATCACGATTAATAATTTGACAGCACTACTTTAAAGATTATTCTACGGAAAGTATTTTTGACACTTAATGGGTCAAAATGACCCAAACATTTTTAATAGTTATATCTCTATATTAAGAAATAATTGTAAAACATATGAAAAAAAAATAATGAAAGCATTTGCAAAGTTTTGTATTAAAATATGATATGTTTACATATCTCTTCCGGGGCATAACGGACCCGAATGCATTATGAGGGTTAAATAAGTGAATGATGAATCCGAAAGCGGCATTACCTGGCGAACACGTCGGCGCTGAGCACACAGCCGATAATGTTGCCCAGGTGTGGCACATTGTTAACGTACGGCAGAGCGCTGGTGAGCAGCACGTTTCTCTTTCCTTCCTGAGGGAGACTGAGAAAAACACACAATCACATCACTGAGCAAACACCGGCTGACAGGGATTTCATGTGCAGTAATGAGGTTATAGTCGTACACGGGGTGTTTCCTCTCTGTGACTGCAGGAGAAGATTTGAGTCCTTCAGACCAGACCTGAGCAGCTTCTTCAATCTCCTCCACTGTCATCACATGCTCGCCGTCTTCAGCCTGACAAACCATACGTCACACAGTTAAACAGCGTACACAACAATCATCTGAACGTCTCACAAACATCTCAAGAACATCACACTAACATCGCATGAACATCTCGTGATCGTCTCACAAACATCTCAAGAACGTCACACAAACATCTCATGAACATCGCACTAACATCTTACGACATCTCGCAAACATCTCACTAACATCACACTAACATCACATGAACATCTCACAAACATCACACAAACATCACATGAACATCTCACAAACATCACACTAACATCACATGAACATCTCACAAACATCTCACAAACATCACACTAATATCACACCAACATCTCACAAACATCACACTAACATCACATGAACATCTCATGAACATCTCGCGAACATCACACTAACATCACACAAACATCTCGTAATCATCTCGCGAACATCTCGTGAACATCACACTAACATCACACTAACATCACATGAACATCTCATGAACATCTCATGAACATCTCATGAACATCTCGCGAACATCACACTAACATCACATGAACATCTCGCAAACATCTCGCAATCATCTCGCGAACATCTCACGAACATCACACTAACATCACATGAACATCTCACGAACATCTCGCAAACATCTCACAATCATCTCGCAATCATCTCGCAAACATCTCGCAAACATCTCGCGAACATCTCACAAACATTTCACAAACATCTCGCAAACATCTCAAGAATGTCTCACAAACATCTCATGAACATCACACTAACATCTTACGAACATCTCGCAAACATCACACTAACATCACACCCCACAAACATCTCATGAATGTCACACAAACATTTCATAAACGTCGCAAACATCACACGAACATCGCATAAACATCTAATGAACGTCTCACAAACATCTTGCGAACATCTCACAAATGTCTCATGAAAAACAGATCAAATCAAGAACGTTTAGGTCATGTTAACATCAAAAAAGAAATTATATTTTGCATAAAGAAAATTAAGTGTATTTTAGTTTCATGATGACCATATTTTGATTAAAAATAAACATCTAATCTTCAATTTAACCCCCAAACTCTGTAAGTAAAACATTATGAATCCCCCAAAACCCTGTCATAAACATGTCCAGGTCATATTTCACATCAAAAAGGAATAAATAATAAACAACATTTTGCATAAAGCAAATTAAGCCTATCTTAGGACTATGGTGATATTATTTGCATGACAATTTATCAAAATGTATTATTTTAGGGGGAATAATTACCTGAAGGTGCAAGTTTTGTAAGATTCATTAAATTTATTCTTATGAGGGTTAGACTGAGGATGACGTGCTCAATTATAATAATTATGATTAATCATTAAGGATCTAAACTAAGGTAAGTAATTTTTATGCAAAATACAACTTCTTGTTTTTCCTTTTACTACTTTTACTAAAACTAAAACTACAAGTATATAAAGAATTGGTAATTGAAATAAAGCTGAAATAAAGATTTCTAAATAGAAGTTAAAAATAAAAGTTACAAATATTAGAAGAAATTAGTAACAAATAAATCATATTTAAGTTGAAATGCTAAATTTACCAAAACTTAAAAATAAAGTAGGATGTAAGAAAAAAGGTTATATTAAGTTAAGGTATATAGACATATTAAACAATAAAAAAAAAAAGAATACAATTTACAAAAGCACAAAACAAAATTACTAAAACTTAAATGAATTTGAAGAAAACATAAAAATAATAGCAAATTCAAAATATGAGTAAATCCTTTAGTAGTATATAATTAATGCTGGGATTCCTGTGCACCTCGTTGGCGTTGGTGGGACTGTCCCGCCGCTGTGTTTGTGTTTGTTTCTGGAGGAAAGCCTTCAAGGCTTCAACACCTTTTCCCTGCATGACTCTGCGAGCGGCCATCTGACACGCCTCGAGACCGCCGACCCGCTCGAACCAGCTTCGCACTGACCGCAGCTCACCTGCAGAGGAAAACCACGTCAGACACGAGTCCTGCAGTCTGAGCAGATTAACAGCTGATTGAGCTCTTACCGGCATCAAAACCAGAGTCAGATAAGAGAGGATACAGCGCCGCCCACAGGACAACATCTGCAACTGACACCGCCTCCTGAAACACATCAGGACTCAATGAATTATACACATCAGGGGCCGGATTCACGAACATCTTCTAAAGCAATAAGTTAAGAAATTTCACAAATGTCCCATTCTATCGCACCAGTCACAATAGTGACCTTCAAAAAAGGTTTTCATTTATAAAGCTCTAAAAAAACCTTACTGACTGATGTTTTAGTGCACTTCCTGCAAATATGGAAAAAATTAAGGGTCTCGATTAAATATGTGCAGTGTCACATGGTTAGTGCAAATTGTCACATGACCAGAGCAGTTTAATTCCTGTTTGCACCTTGAGAAGATGATAACTGCATCAAAGCTCCAAAACAAAAGGCTAGTAAAGATAAGACAAAGATTTTTGGTACACATTATCTTTAAGGTGTCTAGTATTAATATATGAACTCACATATATTCAGTTTTGTTGAGTGTGGTCATAGAATGAGTAAACATCTTGATGACCGGTGGGATAACAGTGAATTTAGGTATACAATAAACATCCAGTTGCAGTTGTTAGTGAAAAGTGCACTAAAATGTTGCAATGGCAAAATATTGCACTAAATTAAAAGTTCAAATGTAACAAGTAAGTTACAATATTGATGTTGTAATACTGGTAGCACTAATATAAACATTTTATGACATATGTTACATGTTGTATTTTTTGTCTTTTATCTCAGTTTTCCTGTCAGTGTTGTATAAGGGTTTTTTATGTATAATGGTAATCCTAGAATGTGATCAAACAGTTAAAATAGCTGGGCTAAGATATATAACTATTTTTATGACTGCAGAAATATGTTAATTCAGTATACACATTATCCCACCGGTCAAAATTGTGACTGACCATAAAACACAATTTTTCACACACTTTAAAAAAAATAATACATTTAAAAAATAATTATTGATTATTTCAAAGGGTTACTAATGACACATCATTTGGATATTTTCATGTCTGGGAAAAATTTGGGATTAAACGGGTTAAGTGCAAAAATTCTCAAATCTGTTTTTAATAAGAACATCTTAATTTTTTCTTAAGAAGAAAATGACAGTCTTTATCTGAGCTAATACATGGCTAAAGACGCACTGATAAACTCACACTTCAAGGATTGTCTTTATGCGGTTCCTGCAGATTACACTAATAATCATAATAAGCACACACACTGTTTTGGTCGCGACTTTGACTGGCGCTCAGCTTCACGTTTTTGATGCGGCATGTTTTTTAACGCTTACTTTTAAAGAGTCTGTGAATGCTTCTGGAATGCGCGTCCGAGAAGCTACAGCAAACGTGTCCAAAGATTATGTCGTATTCATAGGCTAAAATTAAAAGCGTTCAATTAAAGCTCCCTGTCTGACTCGTTTTTGAAGAGTTGAGTCAGTAAAAAGTAGCGATCATGACCGATCATTGTTTACATTATCCGTCATCGCTGTCACTCCAGAAAACTCCTGCACATCGCTATTAATAGTCCTACTATGTATTACATGTAGCTAGTGTCGTTGTAATGCTTAAATATAACAAGTAATTTGAAATATCCCAATAAATGCATTAAATAATTATTACTGTTTGGGATTTAAGACAAGTCTGGGGCTATCTTAATTTTAAGAAGATATTTACGATGATTTTTAAGAAGATTCTTTTCAAGAATTTGAATTCTTCTTAAGTTCTGTCTTAAGAACAATCTTAAGAAAAAAGAATTTTTGGCAATACAAAATATTCTTAACTTTTTTCTTAAGTTAAACAAAAAGAAGAAAATGGCAGTTAAGAAGAAATTTCTTCTTAAGAATGTTTCGTGAATGCGGCCTCAGGTAGTTACTTCATAAAGGTTACAGGAACGTCTTGTTATTAGGGTCTTTATTGCTGTTTATCATTCAGGATAGTCACCTATGGCCACTGAATAAAAAGTAAAACGAGGTAATTGCAACTTTGTATCTCACAAGTCTGACTTTTTCTTAGAACTGCAAGATATAAACTTGCAATTGCGAGTTATAAAGTCAAAACTGTGTGATATAAACACAACAGCGAGACATCTAATGAACAATCCTAACTTCTTTTGTGAGTTGTAAAGTCCAATTCTGAGGGAAAAAAAACTATTTTCTTACAAATGCGAGCTGATATATCACAATTCTGACTTTATAACTCGCAATTGTAAGAAAAAAGTCAGAATTGTGAGGGGAAAAAAAGTCGCAAATTACCTTTTTGTAATTTTACCTTTCCATATTAAATGGCAAAACAAACTATTAAATTTTTTTTCGTTAATTAAAGACAAAAACACAAAAAAAAAAAAACATTAAAATGAAAAACTTACATTAAAAAATGTTAAATGACAACTGTTTCGTTGGCAACTAACTAAATTAATGTCTAAGCACTAAAATTACAAAACTAAAACTGCAATAAAAATAAAGCTAAACATAAATATTAAAACAAACAAAAAAAAAACACATAACCTATATTACTAAAACTATAATTAAAACTATGAAAATATAGCTAATTATTAGCTTTGTTTTCAGTAATTTTAGTACTATTTATATACTATTACAGTTTTAAATACTATAAATAATAATTAAATAACACTGCTTGTTATGTGGTCAATGGATTAAACCAGCATTTCCACTGCAACCAAAGTTTTAACATGCTTAAAGATATTTAACGTGTTTATATGTTTAGATATGTCCTATATTGTTTTTGTTGTGCATAATATTAAGCCCTATTGCTAATTGCCCCTTGTAAGATTAATACAATTTTAAACTAAACAAAATTAATCTACAGTGCCATGCAAAATAAATGATACTTTAGCTGAAGTGTGAGTTTAAGTTTTATCGTGATGTCCTCAACATTTGTACCCAAGAACAAACACGCAGAGCGACCTGTGAAGTCTGATTTCAGAACGAATGACTCTGATCCTTTTAAAGAATCGATCAAAAAGACAAACAGATCTGTCAGAGGATTCACTCTCAGTGCTGAATAACTGACTGACTGATCGTCATGATTTCATCAGTCTTGTGTTTCTCTTTTCATACACACACTAGAAAGAATAGCTAATTGTTGCCATCTAGTGTCTCAAAACTGCTACTGACAATAAAAATAACCTCGGAGGACAGCATTACATTTATCGTAAAAACTTCTGAGAGATGGACAGAAGCACAGGTTCCAGATTTTTATTTATTTATTTTTTAAACATAAACAGAATAACAATTAACAATTCATGTCCATGTTTTTTTTCAGTCATTCATCATTGCAAAATAATCCAGTACAAACCAGATCTGCTGTTTAGGGCGTAACGACTGTGTTGTTAGAATTTGCAGAATGTTTTTCTTTGTCTTTTGGTTTATTTAAGTTTATTTTGTTATGATGACTGTGTATTACTATATCATCATCTCTTATATATTCTCATCAGTTTATTGCATTTATTTTGCTTATTTTGAGTCCTATAGGAAGCAAAAAACAAAAAAAAAAAAAAAAAAAAAAAAACACGGTAAGAGACAAAAACCTGGATGAGAAAGACGTAAAATAAAGGAAAACAAATTGATGTTGACTGCAGAATAATAATAAATAAAAATATATTATTATCAACACTTGGAACAACTGTCACCAAGATTTTATAAAGTAAACAACTAATTTTTTAAATTAATTATGTATATATATAAATATGTGTATCTATGTATTTTTTTCCATTTCATTTTATGTATAAAAGTAAAAAGTTCAAATTATACACACACACACACATTATATATATTATATTATATATAATATTACCGTACTATATATATTTGCTAATATATATATATATATATATATATATATATATATATATATATATATTAGTGCTGTCAAACGATTAATCACATCCAAAATAAATGTTTTTGTTTACATAATAAATGTGTGTGTACTGTGTATGTATATATAAACACACACATACATGTATATATTTATGAATAATGTTATGTTTATATTTTAAATATTTTTATATATAATAGAAAATATAAGAATATAAATATATACATGTAAACACGTAAATATTTTCAAAATATATACTGTATGTGTGTATTTATATGTACATAATAAATATACACAGTACACACACGTTACATAAACAAAAACTTTTATTTTGGATGCGATTAATCATGATTAATCGTTTGAGAGAGTGTGTGTACTATATATTTGCTAATATATATATATATATATATATATATCAAGTCAAGTCAAGTCACCTTTATTTATATAGCGCTTTTAACAATACAGATTGTGTCAAAGCACTTAACAGTATCAAATTGGAGGATAGAGTGTC
>CM077236.1:34725699-34730699 GCA_039654775.1 Spinibarbus caldwelli
AATACACCCATACAAAAGTACTCAAATGTACCACAGTAATAACATAGTGCTTTAATAAATACTATAGTACTGTGGTATTACCATAAATACAAATATATGGGATATAGTACTATGATGTTATATACTATGGTACTTTTATGTTTACTATATTAATAGACAGCTGCTTTACCATCAAAAACATGCTATTATCAGTCAAACTGAAACTAACAGACTCGATACAAAAGTACTAGAATGTACCACAGTAATAACATGGTGCTTTAATACATACTATGGTATTACCGTAAATACAAACATGTGTCCCTGGAGCACAAAAGCAGTCATAAGTAGCACAGGTATATTTGTAGCAATAGACAACAATACATTGTATGGCTCAAAATTATCAATAAAGATCATGTTCCATGAAGATATTTTGTAAATTTCCTACTGTAAATATATCAAAACTTCATTTTTAATTAGTAATATGCATCGCTAAGAACTTCATTTGAACAACTTTAAAGGTGATTTTCTCAATATTTAGATTTTTTTGCACCCTCAGATTCCAGATTTTCAAATAGTTGTATCTCAGCCAAATAACAAACCATACATCAATGGAAAGATTATTTATTCAGATTTCAGATGATGTAGAGATCTCAATTTCAAAAAATGGACACTTATGACTGGTTTTGTGCTCCAGGGTCAGATATATGGGATATAGTACTATGATGTTATGTACTACGGTACTTTGTTGTTTACTATATTAATAGACAGCTGGATTACAATGAAAACATGTTATTATCAGTCAGACTGAAGCTAACAGACTCGATATCTGGATGATAAGGAGCACAAACAGCAGAAGATCAACAGAAAGTTCGCCTCAGAGTCTGATAATGTCTCTCACCCTCGTGGCTGACCGCTTCTGTGTCACATTTCACTGCAGTGAGCTCCAGAGCCGCCAGCACTTTAATACACTGCGGGTTCCCTTCAGCGATATACAGCTTCATTTGATCCTCTGGCACTTTACGACGCTCCTGAATGAATCTACTTTGACAGATCACACAGACACAGCGAGAACAGTGAACACAACCGGTCTGTGAACCGAGTATTTACGCTGATGCAACCGCGCGTCAAACCACTGGGCCGCGTCAGAGGAAATCGTAGTTTTTTTATTGTCGTTCGTTCTTCGGAATCGCATTGAAATCGTGTTGGCGGAAGACTACAAAACCCATAATGCAGCAGTAGAGGCGTGAACCTTCCGTCAAGGCAGCGTTAAGCTCATTGGTCGAAGAGCTAAACGCCTGGATATAATTGGTCAAGGCCGGTATCAAATCAGCGCGCACGATTATTTAATGTTTAATTTTAAAGCAATATCATTTATAATTCTGAGAATTTCCATTTCACTTCTGAGTGGGACAGGAATTTGTTAAAGTTTTCTAGAATCCATTTCTATCAATATTTATATTATTTATATTTAGACTGGTCCAAAAGTCGGAGATGACTAGTAGAACGCTTCTCTTTGCATTATTTTCTAGTTTAATACGCAATTGTCTTTACACTTTTATTATCAGTACAACAAACTGAAAGTATTCCAAGAAAAAAATTACATACAAATAAGAGCAGAATCTGAACTATGTCTTTGGTCTTTTGTACATTTATAGTCTCTAAATGAGGGACTAAAGGTGATTTTGTAGTTTATGTAAATTGTTCAGTATTTTATTTAGAATAACCTATAATGTTTATATGTTTTAGCAAAAATTTATACATTTTACCGTTTTAGTTGCGACATTTCAAGGTTTTTACACCAGTAATGTGGCAAAAAAAAAAACAAAAACAAAAAACAATGGGCTTTTAATTATTTATATGCATATTTATATTCGTGTTTATGTTTATATTTATATTCAGAATAGTCCCGAAATCTGAGATTGACTACTAAAACGCAATATTTTGCATTATTTTATCATTTAATACACAGTTGTTCATTGCAACGTTTTATATTCAGCAAGACAAAATGAAAATGTAAACAACAACAACAACAACAAAAACTTACCTACAAGTGCAGAATCTGAAATATTTATTTTGTTCTTTGGTTTTACACCATGACATTTCTTTATTTTCATTTTATTTATTTATTCTATTCTATTCTATTTTATTTTTCAAAACCCTAAAACTTTCGTTTTGTTTGCTAAGTTGGGCTGAATGAAAAATACCAGATTTTCTTACTTTCGGTCCGCACTGTATGATATGTATGTATGCATACATTTATAAATACACCTAATATTGCCTAATTGTTTTTCTATAGCCTATCTCTCCATAATGTATGAAAAAGTTTTTTAAACATAAATTATTTAAAAATTATTTATTTATCATTTTCTTTCATCAGAAAAAAAAAAATAGGACAGTTTTCAGGCTTAATTAGCAATATTGCCAAAAGCATCACACATTACAATCGTGCAGGAACCAGATGAATAACCAAACTAGACAAATAACACTGGCTTATAAAGCCGCTCTCTGGTTGGCTCTTCTCTGTCACGTGACAGCGCCCCAACAGCCCCGCCCCTCGGCCGAACAGAGGCCGCTCTGAGAGTTTGAGCTCGAGCGCAGTTAAATAATATAAAGCGCGGATGCACCTGCAGTTACCGGTAAGCCACGAGCACTGCATCACAGCTCATAAACAAACACATTTACGACCATCAACTATTTTATAGTACAAGAAATATCAATCATTTATACAACACTAAAAAAAGTGGTATAAACAAATAGCCTAGATAAAAACATCCATCATTTGCATGCCCTATATAGAGATAAAACATTTCATTATTAATTACTTCATCATTCCTACTTAATCATATGTATTTTGCATTGTCTAGTTATTAGAAAGTATAAAGCGTGCATATTATTTAAGTAGAAGTCTGTACATGTAGTCTCTAAATGAGGTTTTTTAATAGTTTGTGTAAATTGTTCAGTAATTTATTTACAATATGTGCATGTTTTAGTAAACATGTATTTAGTGCAACCAGTTATAATGTGGCAAATACATAGTGTTTCCTAACAATGTGCCGTTTTTAAGATAATTTTGATGTTATCTAGTATTTTAAACTCTCTCTCTCTCTCTTAGTATTCATATGCACACTCGACCGATATGAGTTTTCTGTGGTTGAATTATTCTTGAATTATTGCATTTGGTGACATGTGATGATGATATCTTAGAGTTGTTCTAAGTGAGACTCTCGCTGTGCTGTCACTTCCAATCAGAGAGGAACCATCGAGCCGTGAGAGACGATCTGGGTTGCGTGAGATTCAGTGAAATATATGACACGAGTGTGAGAGAGCTCATAATCTATAAGCTTGATAAACTCACAGATTGATGGCGTTTCATTGCTTTGAGACTCTTTCATTTCTAAACAGATATAATATGACACAAATGAGTCACTAGGCATCATAAATTAAGAGTTAAGAGCTATAAAAGTAACATGGAGAGCAGATCTTTGACTTTTAAAGGCAAGCTTTAGTATTTTTGTCAAATTTGAGCACAGTTGAGACGTTCTTGTGAAATGCAGGAAATGGAGAGAAAATGAAGACTTGTAGTCTCTAGGAGAAATAATTCAGATATTTCTGATTTATGAGAGTTTTTGCAGGCCGGCTGGAGTCTGATCTGGTACCAGGAGCAGCATTGTGTTCATTTGTGCCACGTTTAATGTAAAATTGCGTAACAATCTCTTGCACGACTGGAGGACAAAGCAAATGCGCTTTGCTGTAAAGTCACTCCGTCATAAATCTGGTGCATAAACAGTTTCTTTCTGAAAATCCCATGAATGAAGCAGATTATTTTTTGCAGCGTTTCCTCGGCTGTTGGTTTCAGATT
This sequence comes from Spinibarbus caldwelli, assembly GCA_039654775.1. Taxonomy (NCBI): domain Eukaryota; kingdom Metazoa; phylum Chordata; class Actinopteri; order Cypriniformes; family Cyprinidae; genus Spinibarbus; species Spinibarbus caldwelli. Next base: position 34,729,538 of record CM077236.1, read on the forward strand.
GACTGTGGCTTTATCATCTCGTCAGAACGCCTGCTGTTTTTCTGCATTTGTCCATCCGGTTTGTTTCATGACATGAAACGTGTCCTAAAGCACACGCATGATCAGACACTGCATGTTATCTCTTATATTTATGAATATTCTGCGTAATTATAACATGACCTTTCAGTCATAACCTGTGATTTTATGTTTATTTCACTGACTGAACTTTCACTTTTCTCAAGATCTTTCTGCATTGTCTTCTGTATTTCTTAAAGCTAAATCACATATGAATTGCTGCCTCAGTTCAGTTCCTATATAAACAGGAAGAGGAAATATGCCGTAAAACATTTCAACCTACTAAACTTGAAACTTCAGGTTAGTTGCTGCCCTACTTTTATAAAGTTCATTGCACTTTCTTTACCAGCAAGTTAAAACTTTAAATGCTCATGCAATCATGACAGAAATGATTAAATGGATGAAAACAAAGACGTTCTAATGGCAAAATCATATTTTATTGTGTAGGATTATGAACGACTGATTGATCATTTTATCTTGTGTTGTGTTTCTCTAAAGAAACAAGCAGTTGAGTATTTTAGGAGCATGATAAAAAAAAAACTGTAAGGATGCAATGAGAAGGTATCAAATAATAGACTTTTAACTATAAACAAGCCCAAAATATACTGTAAAAAAATGATTTTTTGAAGTTGTGAATAAAACAGATTATAGAAGTGTGTTTTACAGTAAAATAATATTTCAGTCTTTCAGAATTTCACGTTTAATTCAGTGTGCGTTTTGGTGATTCTTTGTAACTGCTTGTGAAATTTACTAGCAATTTTTAAGTGAAAATTGTTTCAATGCATTTTTTTGGGGGACCATTATTTATGGGACTCTTATTTTGAAACATCAATGCTTTACGACAACCATCTACAAAATATTACAATATAAACACCATAAATAAACATTGTCATAATTCATCAACAGTAAATTATAAGCGATCTGTTGGCATAAATGCATACTATTTATTGATTGCTGGCTATATTGCAATTCCTGTTTTCATCAAAAATTTAAGACTTCTTAAAATTATAATTAAGATTTATTACGTTTATTATGCCTTTTACGATGTTTATATTTTTTTAACTTTAGACTTTAAATTTCACATTTATAATATTTGTATTTTTTATAA
>CM077236.1:34735699-34763199 GCA_039654775.1 Spinibarbus caldwelli
TAGTGTTCAACTGCGGTGTGTGTTGAGATGGAATCGTGTCTGGTTTTCTCTCTCTGTCTTCATGTAAGGGAAGCGTGAGATCGGTGACCTTCACTCTTGGCACAGATGGAGCTTACAGCAGATTTGAGCCGCTCTGTAGGAAATCACTTGTTTTTGCCACAATGTGTACGTCTGTTTTTGTCTGTGAGTGTGTGTATGTGTGTCTCTGTGTGTGTGTGTTTGTGCATCTGTTTTTGTCTATGTGTGTGTCTGCTTTTGTCTGTGTGTGTGTGTGTGTGTGTGTTTTTGTCTGTCTGTCTGTGTGTGTGTGTGTCTGTTTTTGTCTGTGTGTGTGTGTGTGTGTGTTTGTTTTTGTCTGTGTGTGTGTGTGTGTGTGTGTGTGTGCATGTTTGTGCATCTGTTTTTGTCTATGTGTGTGTCTGTTTTTGTCTGTATGTGTTTGCGCGCGTGTGTGTTTGCGTCTGTTTTTGTCTGTCTGTTTGTGTGTGTGTGTGTGTGTGTGTCTGTTTTTGTCTCTGTGTGTGTGTGTGTGTGTGTGTGTTTGTTTTTGTCTGTGTGTGTGTGTGTGTGTGTGTGTTTTTGTCTGTGTGTGTGTTTGTGTCTGTTTTTTCTATCTGTTTTTTTCTGTCTGTCTGTTTGTGTGTGTGTGTGTGTGTGTGTCTTTTTTTGTCTGTCTGTGTGAATGTGTGTGTGTGTGTGTGTTTGTTTTTGGTCTCTGTGTGTGTGTGCAAGTGTGTGTGTGTGTGTGTTTTTGTCTCTGTGTGTGTGTGCAAGTGTGTGTGTGTGTTTGTGTCTGTTTTTGTCTGTCTGTGTGTGTGTGTGTGTGTGTTTGTTTTTGTCTGTGTGTGTGTGTGTTTGTGTCTGTTTTTGTCTGTGTGTGTGTGTGTGTTTGTGTCTGTTTTTGTCTATCTGTTTGTGTGTATGTGTGTGTCTGTGTGTGTGTGTGTGTGTGTGTGTGGGTGTGTGTGTGTCTGTGTGTTTGTTTTTGTCTGTCTGTGTGTTTGTGTGTCTGTTTTTGTCTGTGTGTGTGTGTGTGTGTGTTTGTTTTTGTCTTTGAGTGTGTGTGTGTGTGTCTGTTTTTGTCTGTGTGTGTGTGTGTTTGTTTGTTTTTGTCTCTGTGTGTGTGTGTGTGTCTGTGTGTGTGTGTGTGTGTGTGTGTGTCTGTGTGTGTGTGTGTGGGTGTGTGTGTGTGTGTCTGTGTGTGTGTGTCTGTGTGTGTGTTTGTGTGTCTGTTTTTGTCTGTGTGTGTGTGTGTGTGTTTGATTTGTCTTTGAGTGTGTGTTTGTGTGTCTGTTTTTGTCTGCGAGTGTGTGTGTTTGTGTTCTTTAGCATATGTGTTAACAGTGAGTCAGGCTGGGGTCCGTCTGCGCTCAGTGAATGATGAAGGAAAGCGGTCTCTGAGTGTTTTCTGGTTAAGTTCTCGCTGCTGGAGCCGCTGTGAGTCTGTTGGACTCTGGTGCTGGTAAAGCGCGTGTGGTTTCCTGTTTTCTGCACGTCGCGTCTCATCTCCTTGTTTCTCGCAGAGACAGTATGTTTGCTCTTGCTATCACACACAGCTGCATTACTCTGACATTATAAGAGGCCTGTGTGACAGAATCAGTGCAGAGACACACAGAGAGTCTGAGACCATGAACTGAATATCTAAGATTCAAAACCACATTTAAAACTGGAAATAAATGAATGTTTATTGGCTTATTATAAAGAACCTTTTGTGCATTTGAAAGGTTCCATGGATGTTAAAGGCTCTTCATGGAACCATCAATGCCAATAAAGATCCTTTATTTTTAATAGTTTAAGTAAAAGAATCATTGCACACTTTACAGCAGATGAGACAATGCAACTCAAATTATTATGTTGCTAAAATAATTTGTAATGAAAACAATTAACAAGAGCTGCTAAAGCATTTTCTCTTGTGGTCTCAGACGTTTGGAGCCCGTGTTACATTAAGGGTCACTTAACATTCTGCTTTATAGTGAGGATTATCAGAACATGCTGAGGATTATCAGTTAACCCACCAACCACACACACACACACACACACACACACACACACACATACACACACACACACACACACACACACACACACACACACACACACACACACACACACACACACACACACACTCACTCATGTTGTGTTTCCATGTTTTATGGGTTAATTCCATAGGCGTAATGGTTTTTCTACTGTACGAACTGTATTTTCTATCCCCTTACCCTTAACCTACACCTAAACCTAGCCTTCACACAAAACTACAGCCATTTTTAGATTTTCAAAGACTTCTGTATGATTTATAAACTGTTTTTCTCATGGAGACCAAAAAATGTCCCCACAAGGTCAAGAATTTTGGATATTGCCATCTTTTTGGGAACATTTGGTCCCTATAATGTAGGAAATAAAAGTCACACACACACTGAATATTTGTGTTAAAAGCCTTTCTGTGTTATACAGCACACAGTCTCTCAGTCCATCAGTCATCAGTTCACACGCCACAAATATCAGCGCCGCATTAATACCCGCGTTAGCGCCAGCGGTGGGAACTCATGGAAGTGATGTCATGTTCAAACACTCGGCAGAAGCTCAGTGAGGTTCATCAGTTCTTGTTAAGTGAAGATAGACTAGATCATGTATTCTTGTTCATTATCGGATTATTGTTGTAAATCACTTTTATTGTCAGATGTAAAATATAAAAGCCCCCCTGAGTTTTTAATTTAATATTTCAATATAGTACTTTTTAAAAAAAATTTTTTTAGTTTTTTTCAACTGCTTACACACATTTTCAAAACTTTACACATAAATCCAAGAATTGCACACACAAAATGCAAAATGCCTCACATCTCTTGCAAAATGAAGCATTGCATTCAAAATATCACAAACACATCCCAAAAGCAAACATTTGCAAACACCTTTGCCATAATATTAATTCCTGTTAGACAGAGAATTATGTGTTGTGTTTTGCAAAAAGTGTTTTATGAAATTGAAAACTGAGTCAAAGGCTGAGAATCAGTGTATGGTTTTGCAGATTTGGTGTGTGTTTCTGCTGTTTGAGTGTCAGCTTTCAGAAATTGTGTGACAAGTAAAGATTTTGTGTGTAAGCAGTTGAAAAAAAACTGTAATAAAATATTTAATAATTTTAGTCAGTATTTAATTTTAATTTTTAAAATATTAAAAAAAAAAAAAATTGGTTACACTTTATTTTGATAGTCCACTTTAGACATTCTACTAACTATAAGTTTGTAACTACATGTCAACTACATGTCAACTAATTCTCATTAATTTGCAGCTACATGTCAACTAACTCTCAGAATAGACTGTTAGGTTAGGTTTAGGGTTAGTAGAGTAAGTTGACATATACTTGCAAAGTTTCTCATAGTCGGTATGTTGTATGTGGACCCTTCAAAATAAAGTGTTAGAAGATATTAAGCAGACAGTCTACTACTACTCTAATGACTGCTAGTTGACATGTAGTTGCAAAGTTACTTACTGTTAGTAGAATGTCTAAAGTGGACTATCGAAATAAAGTGTTACCAAAAATTGTAAAATAATTTAATTAATTGTTAACTTTTCATCAGCTCACAAACCCCAGTTTGGGAAACGCTGCAACTACACAATGTGTTTTGTCTAGAAATATATTTTGTCAGAGGGCAATTTAATTTAGAACTGATAATAGACCAATATACTGGCCAAAGTAATTAATTGTCCATTTTGAGCATTAACGACCATGTCTGCCTTGTCAACAGAAGTGTTTGTTAAGCCTTGTGTCAGTTTTAAAATCTACCAACAATCTTCTTAATAGATAAGCGATTACTTGTTTTTTAAATCTGAGTGAATTTGAAGTAAAAATTGCATTAATTTCCATAGTTTTCTATGAGCTGCATTCCATATCCTGTCAATTAAATTGTATGCTGCTTTCTTAAAGGAATAGTTCAGCCAAAAATGCAAATTTGTTGTAAATGTGCTCACCCTCAGGCCATCCCAGTTGTAGATGAGTTTGTTTCTTCATCAGATTTGGAGAAATGTGTCACTGCATCAGTGTCTCACCAATGGATGCTCTGCAGTGAATGGGTGCCGTCAGAATGAGAGTCCAAACAGCTGATAAAAACATCACAATAATCCACAAGTAATCCACACCACTCCAGTCCATCAGTTAACAGCCAAAAGAAACAAATCCAGAAGACGGTTTTAACTAAAATACATAGTCCATAATCCATAATAATGCTTCCTCCAGTGGAAAAGTGGTCTGGTTTGAATCAGGAGAGAAATCTGCACAGATCAAGCACCGTTTACAACAGCTCTAAACAAATATGTGGCTGGATTTTGATGTGAGAGACAAACGGTGATGCACTTTTTCAGTGTTCTTATGGATTACAGACTTGTGTTTTAGTTAAAAAGGTCTTAATGCTGGATTTGTTTCAGCTTTTGTCTTCTCAAGATGTTAACTGATGGACTGGAGTGGTGTGGATTATTGTGATGGTTTTATCAGCTGTTTGGACTCTCATTCTGACGGCACCCATTCACTGCAGAGCATCCATCGCTGAGCAAGTGATGCAATGCTACATTTCTGTGATTACTGGCATAATATCAGTATATTATATTATGAGTGTAACAAGCCTTTCTGTTTCAGATCATGGCACTCGTGTCGTCTCGCTCCAGTGGTGTCCTTGTCCAGTTATCATCCTCTGTGTGTCTCTGAGAGGAACCATGCTGTCGGGAAGCTGGCGCCGAGGAACCGTGATCTCAGGGTCCAGGCTGGGCAGTACTGTGGTTCTGGAGGCTCAGTATGATTACTCGTACCGTGCCGCCGACGGCCGTCTGGTCTCCATACACGAGGGCGAGCGCTTTGTGCTGCTCAAGAAGACCAATGCGGACTGGTGGCAGGCGCGGAGGATCGGGGTCGGAGCCAAGGTCAAACCCATATATGTGCCGGCGACGTACGTCATTGAGCTGCCTATCAGCCAGTTCCGCCCCTCGCTGGCCTCCAGCCAATCAGCATCTGAGAGCTTCAAGATGATCCCACGAGGTTCCCTCACACCTTGCATGCAAACGCACGGCTCAGGTAGATCTCATCTTTAGAAATACACTACCATTCAAGTCTGGGGTCGGGGTTTTTTTTTTTTTTCACTTTCACAGAGTTTTACATTAAAGGGATAGTTCACCCAAAAATAAAAATTCTGTAATTAATTACTCAGCCTCACATCATTCCAAACCCGTAAAGGTTATTGCACACAGAGTCCGAAATCGTTTTTTTTTGTATTCGTCATCCTTTTCTATCAAAATGCTTGTTACGGATGCGAAAACGCAGAAAATCGAACCTGGTCCGAATTTTTTTTATGACGGGTGAAAGTTTTGGAGTCAGTGTGTAAACGTGATTGACACAACGTAAGGTCGTATTTATTTTTTAATGTGCGAAATTTCGGACGAGAATTTTGGACTCAGTGTGCAAAGACCTTAAGACCTTCGTTCATCTTTCGGAACACAAATGAAGATATTTCTGATGAAATCCAAGAGCTCTCTGACCCTCCCATAGACAACAAGGATATTACCACGATCAACACACAGAAATGTAGCAAGGACATCGGTAAAATTGTGTGTAAAAAAAACAATAATAACATAATTTATTCAGCTATTCTTCTCCCTGAGTTACCGTCTTCCACAATTTTGGAGAGTATCTCAGAATGTAATCAGCTGGGGTAATCATCACACAAATTATGTTATTGTTTTCTTTACGCACAAAAAGTATTCTCATAGCTTCATAAAATTACGGTTGAACCCCTGATGTCACATGGATTATTTTAATGATGTCTTTGCTGCATTTCTGAGTCTTGATCGTGTTAGGATCCCTGCTGTCTATGGAGGGTCAGAGGGATCTCGGATTTAATCAAAAATATCTTAATTTGTGTTCCAAAGATGAACGAAGGTCTTACAGGTTTAGAACGACATGAGGGTGAGTAATTAATGACAGAATTTTCCTTTTTGGGTGAACTATCCCTTTAACTGTTCCCTCCTGATGAAACTCAATCCGAGCAGTCCTTCATCTTCAGGAATCAGCTAAAAACACATCTCTTCCATCTTTATTTGACCCTCAAACTCTAGCACTTTCTATTCTAATTCTATTTTATGTATTTGTTTTTTTTGTTTAAAAAAAACACTTGACCCTCTAACACTTGCACACTCTATTTATTTTCTGCTTGTTTTCTTTTAAAAAAGGCCTCTAGCTTTCACTAGCTTTCTCTATTCTATCTACTTTTTTTCTTTTTATTTATTATATAAATAACTTTAAAAAAACCTTGCTGCATGTACTGTGTTAGACTAACTGAGACTTGTTATAGCACTTGCATATAATTGCTCTTTTGTTGGTTTTGATTGCTTCCATTGTCCTCATTTGTAAGTCGCTTTGATAAAAGCATCTGCTAAATGACTAAATGTAAATATAAATGTAATGTTTTTTGAAAGAAGTCTCTTCTGCTCGCAGTCTGCATTTATTTGATCAAAAATACAGTAAAAATTGTGAAATATTATTACAATTTAAAATAACTGTTTTCTATGTGAAAATCTGTTAAACTGTAATTTATTGCTGTGATCAAATTGAATTTTCAGCATCATTACTCCAGTCTTCAGCGTCACATAATCCTTCAGAAATCATTCTAATATGCTGATTTGCTGCTCAAGAAACATTTCTGAGAAACAAACTGTTCGCATTATCACTCAAAAATGCACCTGAAAGTGCAAAAGAACATACATTTTGAGTACACTTTGGATGAACTGTCTCTTTAAGGTCAAATTTGTCCCCCTGATATTTTAAGTTAATATTTTGTTATAATAAAAAATATTTTAATATATTTAGTATTTTATCAATTTTTTGGTGATGATTTTGTTTTGATTGTTTTGATTTTTAAATATTTTAATTGTACAGTTTTTTGATTATTAAATTTTCATCAACTCACAAAGCCCATTTCATTTTAGCATGAACTGTGTCTTTATGTTCTAATTTGTCCCTCTGATATTCAGTGTTGGGGAGTAACTAGTTACATGTAACAGAATTACGGAATTTAATTACAAAATAAATGTAACTGTAATCTGTTACAGTTACAGAGAAAAAATGTGTAATTCAATACAGTTACTTATGAAAACATTAACGATTACAAAGGGGGTTAACACCTGAATGTTTTCACACACTTAGAGATTTTATTTATTTATTTCCCAAATGACTTCGACTGCTCTAAAATATGAGACACCAATGTTTCAGGAGTTTAGGGCAAAGAATAGGGACACATGCTTATTTAATAACTGTTTTATTTCCTATTTGGTTTTATGTATATGCTTTATTTTTTAAGATTAATTGGGGTTTTTTTCCCCAAGGCATTGTTAGATGCCAGTTTTTCCTGTCATAGCTATATGCAAAGATTTGATTTCAAAAACAGTATCATAGCTATTAAACTATATGTTGTTTTGTTTTTAAATCAGTATTTAACCTCAGAATGATCTCGAAGTAAGTCTAATTTTATGGTGGCTGTGCTTTAAAATTAAATGATTATAATCTTAATTCAGGTGATGAATGATTGTGAAAGTATGACAGTAATCAGTGTTGAGTTCTACTGTAAGGTTAACCCTGCCTGCTTTACATGTTTCAAAATGATTAACAGTTGAAAACATCAGAAATTTAGAAAAGTAATGAGTTACATTACTTTAATAAAGTAATTGAAATAGTTACAATACTTGTTACATTTTGGATAGGGTAACTTGTAATCTGTAGCCTGTTACATTTCCAAAGTAACCTTGCCAACACTGCTAATATTTTAAGCTCATATTTCAGTATAATAAAAGGCAGAGATCTCCTGAAGTTTTCATTAAGTCACAAAGCCGGTTTGGTCTCTTTAAGGTCTACTTTGCCTGTTTTGTCTGTGGTTCCTCTCAGTGCCTGATAAGCAGTTCTGTCGTTCCATGGAGAATCTCCACTGCAGCAGTGCCTTGATGGACAAACACGCCGGCAGAGTCTCAGCGCGAGGACGTTTCCCGACGTTACCCCTCTCCGGTTCCTGTGCCTCGCCCTCGGGTCACCTCTCGGTTCCGGGCGTCCCGATCGCCCGCAGCCAAAGCTCCAGCAACCTTCCCCAGAACCCATACCAGAACCAGGACCCGAGCCCCAGCAGCCCGACTAAATCCTACAGCCAGTGGGACATGAACGCGGCCGCTCGCAGACACACACAGGTGACACACAGGAATAAATAAGCTTTTCACTGATGTATGGTTTGTTAGGATAACTAAATTACGTAATTTAATTACAAAATAAATTTAATTGTAATCAGTTACAGTTACTTAGAAAAAATGTGTGATTAAATTACAGTTACTTATGAAAATGTTAATGATTACAAAGGGAGTTACATCTGATTTTTTCACACACACAGACACTCACACACTCACACACACACACACACACACACACACACACACACACATACATACAGATTTAATTGACTTCCTTCATAAATTGCAGTGACTGCTCTAATATATGAGACACCAATGTTTCAGGAGTTTAGGACACATACTTATTTGATAACTGTTTTATTTCCTTTTTGGATTTATGTATATGCTTTATTTAAGATTAACAGTTTTTTTTCCAAGGCATTGTTAAAGGCCAGTGTTTCCAGTCATAACTATGCAAATATTTGATCTCAAAAACAGTATCATATCTACTAAACTATTTCTTGTTATGATTTTAAATCTGTATTTAACCTCAGAATGATCTCAAAGTGACAAAAGGTGCTAGTCTGATTATAATCTCAATTCAGGTGATGAATGATTGTGAAAGTCTGACAGTAATCAGTATTTAGTTCTACTGTAAGGTTAACCCTGCCTGCTTTACATGTTTCAAAATGATTAACAGTTGAAAACATTAGAAATTAAGAAAAGTAATCAAAAAGTAATCAAATGTAATCAGTTACATTAATAAAGTAATTGAAATAGTTACACTACTTATTACATTTTAAACAGGGTAAATTGTAATCTGTAACCTATTACATTTCCAATGTAACCTTCCAAACACTGCTGACGCTTATAATCTCTCATTATTACACAAATCAGCTCGTTTTCCTTTCTCTCAGACTGTTTGACTGTGTTTTTCTCTCTTTAAACTCAATAATCAGGGATTACAGACAGGTCAGGTCACAAGATACTCATTTCTCACCAAACCCACTAATGCATGTAGTAAGTAAATACAACAAAGATTATTGGTGTATGTTTTAAAGCAAAATACAATTTCAGTCTTTCTACTTCAAAATTTTATGCATTTCTTATGTTTTTTTAGTAATTAATGAATGTTTTTATTTAAATTATTGAATCGCTCTCAACATGCATTTGTTCAAATTGCTATGAGACAGCATAAATTATGATGAAAACTATTACAATTTATTAAGCAACAAATTATATAATAGATATTATATAATATAAAATATATATTTCATGTAATATTATATATATAAAGTATATATATATATATATATATATATATATATATATATATATATATATATATATATACTTTACTCAGAAATTGATTTTATTTAAATCATAAAATCATATTTTCAAAATGCATTTATTCAAAATGCTTGTAATCATCGTGTTTATTTTGAAAGAAAAAAAAACATTTATTAAAAATTATGAATATGGATACAATGTACTGTTTCTGAAACGATTTTCATTCATAAATGGTATTTAAATCATAAAATCGTGTTTTCAAAATGCATTTATTCAAACTGCTTAAAACCAGCATAAATTTGTTTATTATGAAAATTAAATTGAATTGAATAAAATTTATTCAATTAAAAATTATGAACTCAGTTTTTTATGTATAAATATATATATATATATATAAAGTTTTTTTAAACAATTTTCAAATAAAATGTATTTTATTTAAATCATAAAATCATATTTTCAAAATGCATTTATTCAAATAACTCAGAATCAGCACAAATCTGTTTATTATGAAAACAATTCAGTTTATTTAGGTAAAAAAAGAAGTATGAATTGATAAAATAGTTGTTGAAAATGTATGAGATTGAAAAAAAAGGATTTATTGATGACAAATATATTAATAAATATATAAATAGAGTCAAACCAAAAATTATTCAGACCAGATATAATTGTTTTTACTAGTGGGTGCAGGACACTATAGTTCATTAATGTAAGTGAGGATAGAGAAATAAAGTCAACTGTGATATATTATACACAAAAATTCTTCATACAGTGGACTACCAGTAAAATTTGCGATCAAAAATGATTCAGACACTTTGACCTGAGCATGTTTTGCTGAAGTGTTTTTTTCTTTAATTGCTAATGTGATCTTTTTCCACCACAGACTGAACAAAATCAAGCATTGCTTGGTAACTGGTTGAGCTAAACTGGTTTTATCTAATTGTGTACTTAAATTAACAGCTGACAGCTATTCAACCGAATACATTACATACTTTTCTATCAAAGTTATCTGACATTATCAAGATTAATTTGTTCTGACACAGTTTAACTCTGAGTTCTTCTCATATTTTATTACCATTTTCTAAACTATAGTGAATAAACTGTGATAATGTGAGAAATGTTGAAGGTGTATGAATAAATATTGATAAATATATACAATTCTACTTAGAAATCACTAATAATTTCACAAATAATTACAAAGTAAATCCTATACTTAAATAATTTGGTGTAGAAACAGTTTTCACTCAGAAATGGCTAGTAAATTTGAAAATATTGAAAATAACATTGAATTAAATGTTAAATTTGAAGCAGAAAGACTTTTCTTTGTTTTATTTAGTTTTTGGCAATATACACACAAAACAAGCACACGCACACTCATATTTCACAGAAGTTCTTGAGTTTGAATTCTTAACCAGCTCTCGATGTACAGTAGATCCTTAAATACAATCCCTGCTGGAAGCCATGGCCACGCTGTGCCAGAAAAGACTTTTTCTAGTCGATCAGGCACAGAGGAGCTGTTACACAACACACACACACACACACACACACACACACACACTCTGTCCTACATGAGCTAAAGAGGCCAACAACATCACTCATGACAGAGAGAACATCACTTTTTATACAGTAGCTCAGTCATCTAACTCTTTCATTTCAGGATCAGGTTTATCTCCTAACAGCCCTACACTCTTAAAGATAAAGGTGCTTCACGATGCCATAGAAGAACCTTTTTGTCTAAATGGTTCCATAAAGAACCTTTAACATCTGAAGAACCTTTCTGTTTCACAAAAGCTTCTTTGTGGCGAAAGAAGGTTCTTCAGATTATAAAAAGATGGTTCTTTAAAGAACCTTTGACTGAATGGTTCTTTGTGGAACCAAAAATGGTTCTTCTTTGGCATCGCACCTTTTAAGCACCTTTATTTTTAAGAGTGTATGTCATGCAGTGAGAGTCTATAAAACCAAAGTAGAGCAGCTCAGACGATCTGAGGAGAAATGTTTGAGCTCATATTGAGACATGGTTGAGATCTCTTCTAAAAAGGAAGCATTCATGTGATTACTGGGGACTTTTCCTCAGGAGAAAGGCCAAAGAAGCAACAAAAATTTGATGACATGAAAGATTTTTCATTCTTTCTTATGACTTAAAGCAGCTGAAAGCATCGGATTTCTTGGCTAGTATTAAATCCAAGGCTGTAATCATCTCTTAAATATTTAGGGAGGACCTTTTTTTTTTTTTTTTTTTTGATGTAATGAATGTGAACTATTTCTAAATAATATTTTAACATATGCACACATTAAATCATATTTGTATGCTTTATTGAAAATGCAAAACCGTTCAAGACATTCAGTTATGAATTATCTAAAAAATAGTATTTTCAATGTAAAAAAAGAAAAGAAAAAAGTTGAGTAGTTCGCATCACTGCAAATTACTGTTGTTTAACATTTCTATTGTAAAACACCTGTTTAGCACGTTACTGATAAAACTGAAGCATCATATTCCACTTCTGTGAACATTTAAGCCCCGCCCAATTTGATTTGATTGCCATCAGTTTGACATTAATGAGGTAGAGCAGATGAAAAATGTAACTTTTAAACATTTTCGTGATCCTAATAACAAAGCATCAATATCAGATATTGTGGGGAATATGTTGGCCATTACTAACAATTGTTGTGGAACTGATTCCAGCTGTTTAGATGGTTCTTGCTCTAATGATGAACAGCTCTGAGATCAGAGCATTGCCACATAGAAACTGACAGGAAGTGACATCACTCTGGATGTGCACAATAAAACCGTCCCTTCAGTCTCATGCTCAGTGTACCGGGACATTAAAAGATGACACATGCACAGTTTATAACCCTAAGAAGCCCATTTCTATAAGCTCTAAATGATCAAACTTTGCTGTTAAACCTGTCGCACTCAATCTACTCCATGCCTTCTGTCATCTGACTAGATTAGAGTTTTTTTATCCAGTAAAAGCTCTTTTAGTGTAATTGTAGAAATGTCCAGCTTCACGTGTCAAATCTTGACTGATTTTTATCAAGTAAAGGTCAGAATAACTGCAGTCATATTTCCAGATGAACACTTACTGGACTGAAGCAGCTCAGCTTTACTTGATTCTCCATCAATCATTTTTTAGAAAAATCAGTGCGTCTCAAATCTGATCATCAGGATCTTCTGAGGAGCGTTTGTTTCCAGAAGCTTTACTTTCACTGTTCCTCAGCGGAGGAATGATCTTCATCTCACATCTTCTGAGGAGCGTTTATTTCTTCATCTCTCAATCGGCATTACATTATATGTTTGGATCATATAAATCACATCTTACTAAGACACATTATTGAAGATATAGAGCGATGACTGATATTTAGATCATTTTATGTCAGTATCTGCTGTACTGTTATAAACATCTCACTGATTTACATTACAAGCAGCAGAATTTTACCATCAGTATCTACTTCAAATTCATATTTTTACTCAGTTTGAGTCAAAGACAAAAAAAAAAAAACTTTTTTCCTTCATTTTCTCACAATATCAGACTATATGAGCCATATACGATATATATATGATACATATGCAACATTTTTTTAAGACTGTCTAAAGGTAAATAAACTGTTCCATTTTTAAAAAAAAAAAAATAGACTATCGTTTCATATGTCAAGCTTTACAGGGTTAAATCTTGTCATGTCTCATGCACTAGTTTTCAGTGTTTAATTTCTGCATTTTACAGTGATAAAGCAGCTGTCTGCTTGTGTTAACATGCTTTCAAACACACCTAGAAGCTCAGATAGCTACACACTCAGTGGAAAAAGTTCAAGGCTTCATTTCAACTGTTTCTCCTGCAAAACAACATCAGCTTTCGAGCTTCAAACGAACCAACTCGCTTTCAACAGCCTGTTTTATTCCATACTGAAGGTGTTTGTCTGTAATAGTGATATATATACATCGTGCTCCAGGAGTCAGAAAGAGAGACACCTGCTGTTTGTCTGTGGCATGACGCTGAGAGATGAGTTATATAATCCAGATCTACAGCGTTCTCACCTCAGAAAACATCTCTCTGTGTACACAGCATCTGAGAATCACAGCACAGAACGCACCCTAATCCATCAGCCAGAGCTTTTAACTGCACTCAGTGACATCAGCAAATCTTTTACATTCGGCTCTTTTATTGTTCAGTGGCTTCTAATGGATTTTCTTCCTTCTGTCTCTCTGTATTGTTCATATTGTCGTGTCTGACTGTGTTTTAGGCCACTTCCTCTCGACAGTTGTGGCTTTAAGCTGTTTTCTTACTTAGTGCATGTACGTCTGTAACCACACTGACACACAACGCTCACTTTTAGTCCCAAAATGCACTCTCAAGTTCAACTCTGTCCACCTGGGTAATCTTGTATACATACTAATTAGTCTCACATACACAAATTAGACACACACTAAGAGGATTGCATCAGAAATCATGATTGCATGAACCAAAACAGAAATGTAGTAATTGCTTTTTAAACAGGTTTTAAATCCCGTGATTGGCTCACTGAGTGCTGCCGAAACAGAACAATGTTTTGAAAGCAGAATTACATCAGCGTTACGGTTGAAATCTCACTCGCTGAGATTGATTTCATGTTGTGTTCTGAAATGTGTTAGAACCAGTGTTGTAACTATTACAAATCATCTTTAAATTAATCGAGCTGAAATAAAATAATACAAAATATTAAATGGGGAAAAAAATGAACTGAAGCTGTAAAAAAAATGTACAGTACCCAAGTTACTAAAATTGAAAAAAATAATAATAATAATTTTTAGATAAAGCTGAAATAAAATATAAAGTATTACTTGAAAAACCTCAAAATAAGTTGAAGTACAAAAATGACTAAAACTAAAACTGAAATAAGAAAACTAAAACTATTGGAAATCATTTTTGGTAATTTAAATAAAACTGAAATAAAATAAAATGTGAAATATTACATGAAAAAACTTAAAATTAGAAATCAGAAAATTGAAATAAGTTTCCATGAAATCAGTTTGTAATTTTAGTATTATTTAAGCATCATTTTAGTTATTTCAGTTTCTAATTTTTAAGTTTTTCATGTAATGTTTTGTATTTTATTTAATTTAAATTTTATTTCAATTACTAAAAACGATTGTTAGTAGTTGTAATTTTTGTATTTCTACTTCAGTTATATATATATATATATATATATATATATATATATATATATATATATATATATATATAAATAAAACTGAAGTAAAAATACAAAAATTACAACTACTAACAATCGTAGTAGTTGTACTAACAATCATTTTAGTAATTGAAATAAAATTGAAATTAAATAAAATACAAAACATTACATGAAAAACTTAAAAAATAGAAACTGAAATAACTAAAATGATGCTTAAATAATACTAAATACTAAAATTACAAACTTAAACTGAAATAAAAAATAAAACTATATAGAAATGTTTAAAAATAAATAAAATGGCAAAAGCACATATAATTGCTTAAACTAAAATTAAAATTAAAACTAAAAATCATATCTAATTGAAAAATAAAAGCATTAAAATATTAATAAATGCTGTAAGAAAAATAATAAAAAATGCTATGTGCTGCATCCTCAGTGAACTATGCACCGTGTTTCTTTCTAATCTCTGTAATGTTTCTCTCCTCAGATCTCATCATCTGCCTACATTTCCCAGAGTTCCCTGTCAGAGCAGGGGAAGAGGCAGTGGGCGGAGCCTCCCAAGCCGTTACCGGGTCAACGACCCCTGCAGACGCTGCAGCTGTGGGATCAGTACTGTGACCCCGGAACCGGACGCTGTTACTACGTCAACACCATTACCGAGGAGCGCTCATGGAAACCTCCACGCAGAGCCCGCGAGAGCCACGCCCACCAAAACAAGGTGAGCGACCAATCGGATCCCGGAACCAGCGACCGTGGACCAATCAGAGACGTCCAATCATGCGTCAGTCAATATCACATGAGCAAGAGTGCTGTTTTTCCTCAATATCTGCACCACTGCAAATGTGATACTGATTTTATACAATAGTTCAATAAAAAGTTCATATTGTGTTACATTTTAGACACAATATTGTCAATATTGTCTTTTTTGCTCAATTTCAACAATGAAAATAGTTGCAATCAAAACCACAGCAGAACTGTTGAGCGTCCCTGAGCAGCACACAGACTGAATGAATCCACAATTTTGAACGAACCGAGTGAGTCAGTGATTCAATTTGCTTTGTTTGTGAATGAATTAGATGTTTGAACAAATCAAGTGAGTCAGGGATTCAGTGACTCTTCATAAAGAGTCACTAGCTTAATTTCTGAATGAATCAGCCATTTGAATGAACCTAGTGAGTCAGTGATTCAATTTGCTTTGTTTGTGAATGAATTAGCTGTTTGAACAAATCAAGTGAGTCAGTGATTCAGTGACTCTTCATAAAGAGTCACTAGCTTCATTTCTGAAGGAATCAGCCTTTGAACGAACCGAGTGTCACGTTTATGGTCTGTTTTGGTTTTGTGTTCCATGTGTTCAATGTTCTAGTTTTTCCCCGTGTTTGCCCTTATATGGTCTTTTTCCTGTTCTTGTTTAGTTAATTGATTATTCCTCGTTTAGTTCATTGATTTATCCCCTGCACCATGTGTTTTGTAATTATCCTGTGTATTTAGTTCCTGCCTGTTCAGTTCTTATTCTTCTGGTCTACTTGTTACATTCCCTGTGTTCCTGTGTGTCTCAGCCCTGCCTTGTATTGTAATTACAGTAAGCGGCGCCCCTTCTCCTCATTTGTTTTGTTGGTTTTGAAAGTTTTTTGTTTTCCCCATGGCATGGAAGTTGCCGCTTGTCATTTCGTCCTGGCCTGCTGAAATTAAGCGTGGGAGTTCGGCAGGATCACCGTGAGCGTTGCAAGTCCACTGGCCGATCATCTGTCAAGTTCGCCAGCTGCTACAAAGTCAAGCCCGCCGGCCGCAGCTCACTTCAGCCCCAGAGTTTGCTCCAGTGTCGACTCCAGCCCCAGAGTTCGCTCCAGTGTCGGCTCCAGCCCCAGAGTTCGCTCCAGTGTCGGCTCCAGCTCCGGAGTTTCTTTGCTGGGGGGCAGATCTCCAAGAGCCCTTACACTGTCCATGTGGGAGAGGCCTGTAATCCAAGCCTGTGTAGAGCCGTGGTGGGCAGCCTAAAGGCTTGAGAATCAAGGAGACTCAGAGAGAATCAAGGAGACTGCAGAGTTCGCTCCAGTGTCGGCTCCAGCCCCGGAGTTCGCTCCAGTGTCGGCTCCAGCTCCAGAATTCGCTCCAGTGATGGCTCTAGCCCCTGACTAGAGTCAAGTCATGTTCCCGGAAGCCATATTTTAGTCTTGTCTTGTCTTGTCCATAGAGGCTCGTCTGGGGCAGGCATCTCTAGCCATTCCCAAGCCTCCTGCTTCTCCTGTTGCTTCTATGGAAGCGGTTCCTGACTCCATGTCCAGCCCAAAGAGGGCTGTTGTGCTCTCGTCATGCCCAGAGAGGGTCTCAGCTTCCGAGCCTAGCCTAGGAAGGGCTCCTGTTTCTGTGGATAGCCCCGAGAGGGCTCCTGTTTCTGAGTTTAGCCCGCAGAGGGCCTCTGAGCCATTTTTTTTGGGGGGGTTATAGGATGAGGCCAAGGCCACGGAGGCTGCCCAGCCATGGCTTCCTGCTCCACCATGGTGTCTTGGACTGCCAGTTCTGCCTTGTCCCTGTCCTGCACCAGTCTCCAGAATTATCCTGTGTATTTAGTTATCATTATGTGGCCAAGTATGGTGACCCATACTCGGAATTTGTGCTCTGCATTTAACCCATCCAAGTGCATACACACAGTAGTGAACATACACCTGGAGCAGTGGGCAGCCAATGCTGCGGCGCCCGGGGAGCAGTTGGGGGTTTGGTGCCTTGCTCAAGGGTCTCACCTCAGTCGTGGTATTCCCTGCCGGACCCGAGACTCGAACCCACGACCTTTGGGTTACAAGCCCAACTCTCTATCCATTAGGCCACGACTGCCCCATTAGTCCACGACTCAATGAATCAAATTCAATGCATTTCTCATTTAACACGACAGACTTAAAATGATCTTCTGCTGGGTAATTTCTCAGCCCAAATTGATGTGCAAATAATTTGCGATTCATTTGATTAATTAACCAGCAAATAATGTAATTAATGAGATTAAACATTTTATTTGCTTGAGGCCCTATGAATTCTAAACATGCACACAGGCCGTTTCTAATGCACCTGCACATCTGTCTCTCTCTGTCTCTGTCTGTCTGGTGTTTGTAGGTCGGGATGGTTCAGCGTGACATCAGGCACCTGTCGCTCCCATTACAGCACTCAGGAAGCAGCTCAATGCATAGGGTACAGTGTGTGTGTGTGTGTGTGTGTGTGTGTGTGTGTGTGTGTGTGTGTGTGTGTGTGTGTGTGTGTGTGTGCATGTGTGTGTGTGAGAGAGAGAGAGAGAGAGTGACCTGGTATTTATCACGTTATGGGGACCAAATGTCCCCACAAGGATAGTAATACCAGTAAACATTTTTTTGGTCCCCATGAGGAAACAAGTGTATAAATCATACAGAATGGAGTGTACTGAAAATCTGAAATAGCAAAAGGTTTCCTGTAAGGGGTAGGTTTAGGTGTAGGGTTGGTGTAGGGTGATAGAAAATACGGTTTGTACAGTATAAAAACCATTACGCCTATGCAGATTCCCTACAAAAAATGGAAAATGGGGTGTGTGTGTGTGTGTGTTTTTGTGACATGAGGACACAAATTTGTATAATGACATGGGTATGACATAGGTATTACAAGGAGAAGGTGACTTATGAGGACATTTCCCCATGTCCCCATATTTCAAAAGGCTTATAAATCATACAGAATGAGTTTTTTGAGAAAGTAAAAATGCAGAATGTTTCCTGTAAGGGGTAGGGTTAGGTGTAGTTTTGGTGTAGGGCGATAGAAAATACGGTTTGTACAGGATAAAAACCATTATACCTATGGGATGTCCCCACAATTCACAAAAACGTGTGTGTGTGTGTGTGTGTGTGTTTGCAGGTGATTATGATGATGTGATGTAATGCTGTATGAAAGTACATCATCTGTCTAATGATCTACTGTCTATAGGAAGTCCATTACAGAGAGATTATATGAACAAAGAGCATTAGAGACACACTGGAAACTCACAGTGGCAGAGATTGCTGGGGCCGGTGCAGGAGAATCTGCTCATGTCACGGATTAGAAGAGGAAACACGGCCAAATGAAAAAGGGGATTACGCTCTCTGACGCGCATTTATTTATTTATTTATTAAGTCTCTACTAACAGATTTTTGTGCTGAGCTTTCAGACAGTTAATGGTTTGGGATTGACAATAGTGCTTAATAACGGGTGAGTGTCCTGTTCATACAACAGCAAGCAGACCGGTGTTGCTATTATCAGCTTAAATTATTAAAAACCATTTTCATAAATTCAAGTGAAGCTAAAATAAAATAAAAGTATTAGATGAAAGACTTAAATATAAATTATAAATGTGACATTGGCAACTAACTGATATAAAATAAGATTAAGTTGAAGAACTAAAAGGACTAAAACAAAAAAAATAAATAAATAAATATACGAAAAAAAGCACTTAAAATTACAAAAAATGAAAATGTAATAATATAAATTTAAATAAATTATGAAAATGTAAAAATCAAAATGAAAACTGAAAACTGAAAAAAAAAATAAAAATGAAAAATATATAATAAATGTTAAGCGTTCGGAATAAAAGCACATAACAAAATTACAAAAGTTTAAACATTTAATAACATAGATTTAAATCTAAATAAATTACTACAATTTAAAAATTAAAATGAAAACTGAACATATAAATTTTTTTTAAATATATTAAATATTTAAAATATATTAAATATCCTGTTCATACAACAACATACCAGTATATTATTAACTAAAATCATTAAATAAATATCATTTTCATTAATTCATTTTCACTTAATTAATTTTCATGAAAAACTTAAACTTGTTTTATATAAGTTAGTTGCCAAGGCAACAGTTCAAATTTTTTTAAGTTTAAGTGTATAAATAAGTTTCATATGTCTGTCAATGGCTAGTTTCCAACTACGTTTCCTTGTAGTGAATTTCCAGCTCTGTTTACACAATACGCATTAACCACACTTGACATGTAGTATATCTGGGCCCGTATTCACAAAACATTTTATCTCACCTCTAAGAGTTCTCATAAAACTCGCAGTAAAAGTTTTTAGCAAAGAGTTTTCTCTTAAAACCTGTTCACAAAGCTGCTGAGACAAACTTTTACTGAGGAATAGAGAGAAGTCTTAAACTCAGAGTAAGGGGGCGGGGTTGAGCTCGTTGCTATGGATGATGTCAGCATGCTTATTAACTATGCACACAGTGATTGGCTGATGGTTCACAGAAATATTGTAGAGTGCGATATTATGTAGCCATATTCAAATAAAGGTTAAAAATAAAAATGTTAATTGCCACATTCAAATAAAGATTTTAAAATGCAGGCTAATTGTCAGCCTCTTACATATGCTTCTCATAATTAGTGAATATGCATGTAAACAGCCTTTTAATTAACGGAGTAGAATAATCATGGCTGATAGTAAGACATGCAAACCTAAAAGAAAACCAAACCGGAAGCAAACACATCTGTTACTTCTTGCCGAGCTGATTAATGAAAACAAGCATATAATCAAAGGAAAATCTGGAGTTGGGATAACCTCAAAAACCAAAGGCGATACCTTTATAAAAGCTCATTATCGTCAAATAATTCTAAAATGTTTATATTCTGAGGCAGATTGCTGGCAACAGCTATTGTAGGATAGTTTGTTGCTTGGTCTTAGTGACTTAGGACTCCTCTTCACTACTCCTAATCTTTCACAGATTTAGGAGCTAGTTTTAGCGCTAAAATGCTTTGTGAAACACTCTTAGAGCAAAAATTTAGGAGTCCTAAATTTAGGACTGACACGCCCATTATTTTTAAGATTTTCTCCTAAATTGGCGAGTTCTGAGCTAGATGTTTTGTGAATACGGGCCCTGGATTCCAGAGCTTTCAGAGCGAGTTCAGTCTGGTTCGTAAGCGAAGCGTGTGTGAACAGAAGCGCGTTTGATCAGAACTGTGTGAATGAAGCCACAGATGACTGACTCTGTCAGTTAAAGAAGAGCTTCCTTTAGGCACGTGTCAATTTGACTTTCACACCCTTCACGACTCAACTTCCTTATTGACACAAACGGTTCGAGGGAGAAATACAGATCGTCTTCCTCCTGTGAAGAGGAAGTTGAGCTGGCAGTGAGCTGATCTGGATCTGACTCTGATCAGATGAGCGTGTGGTTTTCTGAAGAGACGCTGGTTTAAACGCGGCTCTCGCTGGATTACAGGAGATCTGCGGCTCTGTAAGTCAGCCTGACGCTTTTCATCTCTAAAGAGGAACAGAGTTTCACATCTGATATTCACACAGATTTGCATTGTCATGTTTAACGCATTCTCATTAGGAAGAAAAGCACAAAGGCGTTTATTACTCTGATTGTTTGAAAGTGAGTCTCAGTGTGTTTTGAACTGATATCGAGGGCTTTGGTGAACAGTTTTGCGTCCCACTTCTGGTCTTGACGAAAGCAAAGATAGATGAGTTTCCAGTTTTTCTACTCTTCTCAAACGGTCGGTTTCAGTCTGACTGTTTCTTCTGTTGACTGTCGACCGAACTTTCTCAGATCAACCCGTTTACCTTCTCTTTCAGCTCTCGCCTGACCTCTCCTACATTACCCATGATGCCAATGGCTGGCAGCTGACTCAGGTGAGATCGTCTATTTATCTATCTATCTATCTATCTATCTATCTATCTATCTATCTATCTATCTATCTATCTATCTATCATTTTTTCTTTTTCTTTTGAGTCTTTTTTCTTTCTATTTTTTCTTGAATTATTTTTTACTTTTTTTTTTTGGTTGGTAAATTCATGTTCCATTTTCACTTAATTCTACTATTTTTCCAGCTAAAATGAATTAACTTTCTTTTTTTTCTTTTTACAAAAACAATGTTTACACTAACAATGTATTTAATGGTATATTTATTAAGACAAAGTAATTATTTTAATAATTTAGTGTTTTAAGCATTTTTACATTTATTCCAAAATTTCTATCTATCTAAAGAGTGCAAGAAAAAAAGAAAAAGCACTTTTTTTCTTGCACTCCTTCAAAAACAACTAATACAATAGTATTTATTATTTTTAATCACATTTTAATTTAGTATTTATTACAACCAAGTATTAATCTCAGTAATTTTGAGATTTTTTTTTTAAACGTTTACATTTATTCCACAATAATTCCAAAAAGTATGTGTTAACAGTTTTTAGATTTCATGTTTTTTTTTTTTTTCTGTTTCTTCCTAAAATTTCTTTTTTGGTAAATTCATGTTCCATTTTCACTTAATTATGACATTTTCCAGGTAAAATAAATATGAAATGTATGAAAAACAACCAATACAGTAATATTTTGTTTACAATAATAATAATAATGTATTTAATGTTATATTTATTAAGACGATTAAGAAGATTTAGGGTTCTATCTATCTATCTATCTATCTATCTATCTATCTATCTATCTATCTATCTATCTATCTGTTTTGTTTTCCTTCTTTTCTGTCTTTTTTCTTGTTTTTTTCTCTTTCTTTAATTTTAACCTTTTTTTGTAAATTCATGTCCCTGTTTCACTGAATTCTGCCATTTTCCTGGTAAAATAAAAACCTTTCTTTTACAAAAACAATGTTTACATTACCAATATATTTAAAGGTATATTTATTAAAACAAAGTATTTTTTTTTATAATTTTAAGCATTTTTACATTTATTCCAAATTTCTATCACTTTTTGCTTTCCATCTTTACTTTTTATTGCACTTTTTCAAAAACTACCAATATAGTTTGATTTTTATTTCTTATTTAAAAAAAAAAAAAAAACATTTGAATGTACTATTTATTAAAACCAAGAATTAATCTCAGTAATTTAGTGTTTTTAAGCATTTTTACATTTATTCCAAACTATTAACTATAAGAATGTGGTAACTATTTTCAGATTTGGTGTATATTTTTTGTTTGTGTTGTTTATTTTAATAGACCATTTCCATTTAGACCATCAGTCATTAAAGTTCCTCATGCTCAAAGACCTTTAAGTTTGAAGTTTATTTACTTTTCTGCTTAGCAGTACTGAGGCTGAATTTTAATTTAATTGAATTAATTTTATTAAATAATTTAATTTCACTTTGTGTTTTGCTAAGATCCGCCTCACTCGCAGATCATTCAAGTCATTTAATGTTTGATTGGACAGAAAGAGGTGAAATGTAAAAGCGAAGGATGCATTGCTGGTGTCTGTGCTCTTGTTTCTGGGCGGTGAGCGTGTGATCCCGGTCTAATCCGCAGCATATGGAGGAACCGGGGCTCAGTCTGTCTGTTAAACTGCTTTTGAGCGCTGCCGCTGTAACTGAGTCTGCTAATTGAGTTGAGTGGTTGGAGGATAAACAAATTAAACCCAACATTATTGAGATGAAGTGATGCGGATGTAATGCGGCTGGACTGAAGCTAATGTGATTGGATTGAAGTGAGTGAAGCTAACCTGATATCGTCCCGTGCAGAGCATGCAGCGCATGGCGTCGTCTGAAGCGTTTAGCTCCGCCTCCGGTGCGTTAGGCGACGCCCATTACAGAAACACCGCCTTATCGGGGGGCGTGGCACACGTCAGCCACTCCTACTCCATGTTCCTGCCCTCACAGGCGCAGAGAGCTTCTGCAAACGGCAAGGTGAGAGGAACTGCATATCAGGACTTTTACATACATCTGTTCCCATTCATCTCAATGCCAGCCGCTCACCTGCTGAAATATGAGACCTGCGTGCCATCTTTGCTTGAGTCACCTGTCAGTCACTTGCTGTAAAAGGCAGCAGACAGATTAAAATAAAAATTCAATTCAATTCAATAATTAGAAATAAACAAGTAAATATATATACGTATAATCAATAAATAATAATTAATTATAATTGTAATACATAAAAAATAAAAAAAAATTAAAAAAATATTTTTTTGTAAATAAATGTAAAAAAAAAAGTTTTTTTTTTTTAATTTTTTTTTTTTTACATTTATTCCATAATATTAACTCTAAGAATGTGGTACACATTTTCAGATTTTGTATATATTTCATGTGTGCTGGTCTTTTTAATAGCCTATTTTAATTTAATTTAGTTGTTAAATTTAAAGCTAAATTTAATTTAATTTAATTTAATATATTAACTTTAAGAATATGGTAACATTTTTCAGATTTTTTGTATATTTTATGTGTGCTGTTTTTTTAAATAGCCTGTTTTAATATAATTTAATTGTAAATGAAATTATTTATAAATATTATTTATTTAATAAATAAGTCAAAAAAATAATAAATAAGTCAAAAATTTTACATTTATCTCAAAATATTAACTATAAGAATGTGGTAACAATTTTCAGATATTGTGTATATTTTATGTGTGCTGTTCTTTTTAATGGCCAGTTTCTATTCAGACAGTCGGACGTTTATCAGGTGTCATGATGATCACAGAAAAAAAAAATAAACAAATAAATAAATCCTTTTCATACTTTTAAGAGGTTCCAAAAATATTCATTCACTTCTGAAACATCTATTAAGATATAATGAAATATTTGTGATTGATATGCATGCATGCATACAATGGTTATTTAAAGGGACAGCAGCATAGAAGAAAGGCTAAATTAACTAAATTATGATGAACATTATAACATATGGGACAACATTTTACACAGTATTACTGCAGATTATGTTGTCTTGATCATATTTTTATATTTTATATGGTCTGCAGTCAGATTACAGGCTGGTGATGGAACCTCCTTCATCTGAGAGCTCACCAGACAGTGAAGGAGTCACACCGGTGAGAAACACACAAACAATATACAAAGCTAACATACATACATACATACATACAAAGCTAAAATCCTGCTTAAGAGACACAGTAAAATAAATAAATCAATAAATACATAAATAATAAGTACATTTTTAAAATACATATTAAATATATACTTAGAATAAAATGTATGTATATATATATATATATATATATATATATATATAATGCCTTCCAAGAGGTTTGGAACAGTAAAGACAAAATTGCTCTGTTGGCTGTGGAGTCAAGACATTTGTAAATATGATTAAAAGATGAATATGAGACAAAACTACAGAATGTCACATTTTATTATTAGCTGTTTCAACACATACAGTGGGGCAAAAAAGTATTTAGTCAGCCACCAATTGTGCAAGTTCTCACACTTAAAAAGATGAGAGAGGCCTGTAATTTTCGTCATAGGTATACCTCAACTATGAGAGACAAAATGAGAAAAAAAAAATCCAGAAAATCACATTGTAGGATTTTTAAAGAATTAATTGGTAAATTCCTCGGTAAAATAAGTATTTGGTCACCTACAAACAAGCAAGATTTCTGGCTCTCACAGATCTGTAACTTCTTCTTTAAGAGGCTCCTCTGTCCTCCACTCGTTACCTGTATTAATGGCATCTGTTTGAACTCGTTATCAGTATAAAAGACACCTGTCCACAACCTCAAACAGTCCAACTCCAAACTCCACCATGGCCAAGACCAAAGAGCTGTCAAAGGACACCAGAAACAAAATTGTAGACCTGCACCAGGCTGGGAAGACTGAATCTGCAATAGGTAAGCAGCTTGGTGTGAAGAAATCAACTGTGGGAGCAATTATTAGAAAATGGAAGACATACAAGACCACTGATAATCTCCCTCGATCTGGGGCTCCACGCAAGATCTCACCCCGTGGGGTCAAAATGATCACAAGAACTGTGAGCAAAAATCCCAGAACCACACGGGGGGACCTAGTGAATGACCTGCAGAGAGCTGGGACCAAAGTAACAAAGGCTACCATCAGTAACACACTGCGCCGCCAGGGACTCAAATCCTGCAGTGCCAGACGTGTCCCCCTGCTTAAGCCAGTACATGTCCGGGCCCGACTGAAGTTTGCTAGAGAGCATTTGGATGATCCAGAAGAGGATTGGGAGAATGATGAAACCAAAATAGAACTTTTTGGTAAAAACTCAACTTGTCGTGTTTGGAGGAGAAAGAATGCTGAGTTGCATCCAAAGAACACCATACCTACTGTGAAGCATGGGGGTGGAAACATCATGCTTTGGGGCTGTTTTTCTGCAAAGGGACCAGGACGACTGATCCGTGTAAACGAAAGAATGAATGGGGCCATGTATCGTGAGATTTTGAGTGAAAACCTCCTTCCATCAGCAAGGGCATTGAAGATGAAACGTGGCTGGGTCTTTCAGCATGACAATGATCCCAAACACACCACCCGGGCAACGAAGGAGTGGCTTCGTAAGAAGCATTTCAGGGTCCTGGAGTGGCCTAGCCAGTCTCCAGATCTCAACCCCATCGAAAATCTTTGGAGGGAGTTGAAAGTCTGTCTTGCCCAGCGACAGCCCCAAAACATTACTGCTCTAGAGGAGATCTGCATGGAGGAATGGGCCAAAATACCAGCAACAGTGTGTGAAAACCTTGTGAAGACTTACAGAAAACGTTTGACCTCTGTCATTGCCAACAAAGGGTACATAACAAAGTATTGAGATGAAATTTTATTGACCAAATACTTATTTTCCACCATAATTTGCAAATAAATTCTTTAAAAATCCTACAATGTGATTTTTCTGGATTTTTTTTGTTTTTTGTTTTTTTTTTTTCTCATTTTGTCTCTCATAGTTGAGGTATACCTATGATGAAAATTACAGGCCTCTCTCATCTTTTTAAGTGGGAGAACTTGCACAATTGGTGGCTGACTAAATACTTTTTTTGCCCCACTGTACATGTTTTACCAAATAAAAAGAACAGCACTTTTAGAGTTCATCCCACTCATTGATGTGAGCATAAGTATTGGGACAGTTGAACATAAGGCAGCTATAAAAGATTAAAAGCTATTATTTAGTTGCAGATCCCTTGCGCACAATCACAGCAGTGAGTCTGTGACCCATAGACATCACCAGACTCTTGGTCTCATCCTTTGAAATACTTTTCCCAGCCTTTAATGCAGCCAGTTCCAATTGTTGCTTGTTTCGGGGAGTTTCTGCCTTTACTCTCCTCTTCAGCTGGTGAAATTCATGTTCAATCGGATTTAAATCTGGAGATTGATTCGGGCAATCTAAGACTTTCCATTTCTTTGCTCTTATAAATTCCTTGACTGAACTGGCAGGGTGTTTTGGGTCATTGTCCTGATGCAATATGAAGCACTTCCCAATGAATCTGGTGGCATTTTCTTGAATATTGGTAGGCAAGATGGTTTTGTACCCTTCCAAATTCATTCTGCTATTGTCATCATACATTAAGTCATCAGTAAAGTTGAGAGGGCCTGTTCCAGAGACAGCCATACATGCCCATGCCATGACACCACCTCCACCATGCTTTACAGATGAGGCTGTATGCTTGGGATCATTGCAGTTCCCTTTTTTTCTCCACATTTTTGCTTTCCCATCACTTAGATAAAGGTTCATCTTTGTCTCATCGGTCCATAAACACAGTTCCAAAACTCTTCTGGCTCACCTTCGTGCTTTTTTGCAAACTCTAATCTTGCCTTTCTATTTTTGGTGCTGGTCAGAGGTTTGCATCTTGCTGTGTAGCATCTGTAATTCTGTGTCAAAGTCTCCTGAGGACAGTAGATTGTCAGAGCATCACCCCAGCTTTCTGGAAGTTGTTGGTGATTTTACAGACATGTCTTTTAGGGTTCATTTTCACAGCTTTTATGATTTGTCTGTCATCAACTACTATTGTTTTCTCAGCCGATCAGGTAGTTGTTTGTTGCTGGTGTCGCTGGTGGTTTCCAAACTCTTGATTTCTCCATGCCCTTTGTTTTTGCTATAGCTTTAATTGACTTCCTCTTTTCTTTTAGCATCCAAATTGCTTGCTTTTCTCTCAAAGTCAGCTCCCTCGTCTTCATCCTGGTTTGTGTGTGTCATCATCGAATGCAAGATT
>CM077236.1:34768199-34910699 GCA_039654775.1 Spinibarbus caldwelli
AAGCTGATTCTCCGGAGGCCTCCGCTGCAGACGCTGCAGGAGAAAGGACTCATTAAAGGTCAGCCGTCTTTACCATAATAAACAAATAAAGGCCCGTTTATACCTAGAACGATAACTATAAAGATATATTTTTTTAAATTGTTCTAAACTGAAAAGAATAGCAGAGCACCACAGCTATAATGATAACGGCACGGAGGAACAAATCAAGCTCAAACTCCGCCTGAGACAGACAACAAAATCATTACCCTTATTTTTATAGTTATCGTTCTTGGTGTTAAAGGGCCTTAAAAGATACTTACACATCACAAACTACTGTAAATCACTCTCATTATGCTTTGCTGTTTACATGACACATCTTCACATCACAGATGCCACGTTATTATTTTAGATTCAATGCAATTGCAGTCTCTTTATTTTTACCGTTTGTTGCTGAAATAAAATTATTTTATTTACAATTACCATGAATTAATGGCTATGAATGTTATTTGTAATATATGGAAATACACTTGTCAAAAGTTTGGAAACATTACAATTTTAAAATGTTTTTTGCTCACCAAAACAGCATTTATTTGATTAAAAATACAGGACATTAATATTGTAGTAAGCTGTTTTCTATGTGAATATATTGTAAAATGTAATTTATTGCTGTGATCAAAGCTGAATTTTCAGCATCATTACTCCAAGCTAAGTAATATTTATGCAGAAAGCATGAAATACTACCATTCAAATGTGTTGTGTGTGTTTGTAAAATGTTTGTTTTTAATAGAAATTAATGCTTTTATTCAGCAAATTTGCATCTAATTGATCAAAAGTGACAGTAAATACCTTTATAATGTAACAAAAGGTTTCTATTTCAAATAAATGCTGTTCTTTTCAACTTTTTGTTCATCAAAGTTTCAGAAAAGTTTCCACAAAATATCAAGCAGCAAAAACTGTTTTTAACCTTGGTAAGAAGAACTGTTGTTTATAACTGAGCACCAGTAATTGAGCATCATGTGATACTGAAGACTGGAGTAATGATGCTAAAAATTCAGCTTTGCATTACAGAAATAATTTACATTTTACAATATATTCACATAGAAAACAGTTATTTCAAATTTCATAATATTACTGTTTTTACTGTATTTTTGATCAAATAAATGCAGCCTTGATGAGCAGAAGAGACTTCTTTAAAAACATTGAATTGGATTTACATTATTTACATTAAGTTATTTTCTGCGTTGGCTCTGAGCTGTTCCTCTGTGTTTCTGATCTCAGATCAGGTGTTTGGCTGTGGGCTGGAGCTGCTGTGTGAGCGAGAGAAAAGCACCGTTCCTCAATTCGTCAGAAAATGCACCGACGCCGTGGAGAGGAGAGGTGCGATCAATCAATCAATCACAAACACTTCAGCGGGACAATATCCCAAGAAAGGAGGAAATTTTACAGTTTTATTTTTTTTTTCAGCTGCTTACACACATTTTCAAAACTTTGCCTCTTTTTTTTTTTCAAAACTTTACACACAAATCCAAGAACTGCACACACAAAATGCTAAATGCCGCACATCTCTTGCAAAATGAAGCGCTGCATTCAGATTATCACAAACACATCTCAAAAGCAAACATTTGCAAACACCTTTGCCATAATATTAATTCCTGTTAGATAGAGAATTGTGTGTTGTGTTTCGCAAAAAGTGTTTTATGAAATTGAAAATGGAGTCAAAGGCTGAGAATTAGTGTATGGTTTTGTAGATTTGATGTGTGTTTCTGCTGTTTGAGTGTTAGGTTTCAGAAATTGTGCGACAAGTAAAGATTTTGTGTGTAAGCAGTTGAAAAACACTGTAAAATGATTAAATGCTTTGTGTTGAATGAAACGTGATCGCAAGTCATTATGATGCTGGATTTGAGAGTGAATCAGAATGAAATTGGTCTAACTGATTCATTAGCAAACTGTTCTGAATCAAAATGATTTTTATCTGCTAATCTGAACAACCGGTCTTGGTTAAAAATGTGTCTAATGTGTCTATTCCTGAGAATAATTAATTTGTGTGTGTGTGTGTGTGTGTGTGTGTGTGTGTGTGTGTGTGTTTATTCAGGTTTGGAGACTGATGGGATTTACAGAGTCAGCGGGAATCTGGCCGTCATTCAGAAACTGCGTTTTGCTGTCAATCATGGTGAGAAAGAGTCAAAATCAAATCAATATCATACCTATAACGTCATGATATGAGGATCTATTATTCATTGCAATTAAAAGCAACATGAAATCAAAACTGAATGCATGTCCTGGTTTCACTGTGAATGATTCACTGTAATTATCAGCAATATATGGGGCATAAATACATTTCAAACCCAGTTTTATTAAACCAGTATTGTTATTTTTAACAATAAACATGACATACACACAGTAATCAAAATTATTTAATGATTTGATTTGAAAAATGCAAGAGTTGCTTTTAATTTGGGACCAAATTGTTGGTTTTTAGTTACTCAATGTACATTTCCAATAAAATTATTATTAAATAAATCTGTTTTTTTTGCAGGTACTTTGGTAACATGTTTGAATGGTTGAATACTTCATTGTATAAAACTTGTATAAAAATATGTTTCTCATTACGCTGTAGAAAAGCCCAATTTATGTCACTTCCTCTTATGTTACAATTGTAAGAAAATTGAGATTTGAGTCAGTTAATTGTACAATTTTTTTTTTTTTACTACAATAAACTGATGATTAATTCATTTATTGATCAGATGAGGTGAAGATGTGATGTACTGTAAGATCAGGAGGTCATAAGTATTTTTTTGCTGTATGATCTGTTATGTTTTTCCATTACTTTAACTCATCAAAATAATTTAACCAATTTCAACTTCATTTTTTAAGTTATACAAGATTCAACTCAATTTTCAGTCAAAAGTCAGTTAAATATAATTTAAGTTGAAATGAACTGAACAGCCAATTTGATTATACTTTAAAAGTTAAGTTTTTAAAGGGGTCATATGATGATGCTAAAATTAAAATTTTTGTGTGTATTTGGTGTAATGCAATGTGTTTATGTGGTTTAAGGTTCAAAAAACACATTTTCCACATAACGTACATTATTGTTGCTCCTCTCTGCCCTGTCTTTCTGAAATGCGTTGATTTTTACAAAGCTCATCGTTCTGATTGGCCAGCTATCCAGTGCGCTGTGATTGGCCGAATACCTCAAGCGTGTGACGGAAATGTTACGTCCCTTACCATATTTGGAAACACGCAGCATCTCCACGACAACAATACTACAGCGAGAATAAAAGTTACGCCTTCTTTGTGTAAACATTTGGGCGGTGTTATGCAAATCTTCCAAAACAGTGATGTAGATTTGTGGGGGCGTGTTTAAAGGAAGGCATGGACGAGTCTTAACTTTTATAAAGAATATCTCTTTGGGTCTGAGACTTGTCTTTGCAACTTTACGCATCTTATATATGCACGAACAGATGGTAACACTCCAAAGACAAAGAAAATCATGAAATCGCATCATATGACCCCTTTAAATAGAAGTAGCTGGAATTTTTTACAGTGTAGTTGCAGAAATTTGGTCATCAGTAGGTCAGAGAAGAGCAGCCTGTCATGTGACGTGTGAATGATGTCATCTGACGTGTGTGTGTGTGTGTGTGTGTGTGTGTGTGTGTGTGTGTGTAAGTGTGTGGGGTAAGGGGTAGGGTTGGTGTAGGGCAATAGAAAATACGATTTGTACAGTATAAAAATCATTACGCCTATGGAGAGTCCCCACAATTCACAAAAACAAACGTGTGTGTGTGTGTGTGAGAGAGAGAGTGTGAGTGTCTGTGTGTGTGTGAGAGTGTGTGTGTGAGTGTGTGTGTGTGTGTGTGAGTGTGTGTGTGTGTGTGTGAGAGTGTGTGTGTGCGTGTGCGTGTGTGTGTGTGTGAGAGAGAGAGTGTGAGTGTCTGTGTGTGTGAGTGTGAGTGTGTGTGTGTATGTGTATGTGTATGTGTGTGTGTGAGAGTGTGGTCACACGTGTGTAACTCCTGTTGGTTCTT
This sequence comes from Spinibarbus caldwelli, assembly GCA_039654775.1. Lineage (NCBI taxonomy): Eukaryota > Metazoa > Chordata > Actinopteri > Cypriniformes > Cyprinidae > Spinibarbus > Spinibarbus caldwelli. The sequence continues at coordinate 34,772,207 of CM077236.1, forward strand.
TCAGAGCGAGCCGTGACCACAGACGGACGCTATCTCTTCCCTGAGGATTTAGTTCAAGGTTTGTCTCTTATAAAGAGGACGAGGCTCTTTTACACTGATCTTACAGCGCTTTAGCCTCCAAACGTCTCGCTGCAGCTTTCTGACTGAGTCTCCTGCTGCTCTTCGCTTCAAGCTCCATGTTTAGTGCAGGAAATCTGTGGCCGGTTTGACCGAGGGGTCATGGCTTTGAATCACAGAAAACGTTTTAATAAACAAACATTACATGCTCAGTACAAGTCTGTGACATGCTGGTTCATCTGCTGTAATTTCTTTAAAACTTACTTTAATCTATGGTACTCCTATTTTCTGTAAATTTAAAATTTCAAGATTCCAGAAGTTTCCAGACTGGAATTCTCTTTAGGGTTTCAAGTCATTCCTGATTTACTGATTAAGATTAAGAAAAAGGATATTAATTTTTCATATTCATAAGGATATAATATTTTTACTAACATCCTCTTGGGTTTATTATTATCTAAAACCAGAAAAAAAAAGAAAAACAGTTGTTACTTGAAATAAAAGAAGCATTAACAGATTTTTTTCCCCCCAAAAATTGTAGTACTAAAACTGGAAAAAAAATAAAATAAAAAAATAAAAATTAAAACTATACAGACATTTTAAAAAAATAATAATAAAATGGCAAAAATACAACTTACTAAAACTTTAAAATTAAAATTAAAACAAAATATATAAAAATAAATTGTTTTATATTATTATTAATTATATAATAATATATTATTATATTAATATGTATATTATTAATTATAAAAATGCTGTTTTAAGATTTAATTAGTTTACATGACTTTTCCAAGTCTAGAAATCACAATTTTAAAGTTAGTTTTCCTTATATATCCCAGTTTTCCAAGGCCATGTGAATCCTGGTTCTTCAAACAAAAAAAAAAAAAAAGAAAGAAAGAAAAAAGAAAAAAAAAAAAGCTGATTTTGCCTGATTTTTAAATAATTTAATAATTTTTTGTCTGATTTTTAAGTCATCTTGAGTCAAAACTATTTTCTGTGCAAAACTATTTTTCAAATCAGCATTATGTCACAGATAAAGTTGCGTTGAACCTTCAAAATGTGTTACAGAATTGAGGTGTGTCAGAGAGAAACTTTAACCAAATGATCTCTGTTGATTTGCTTCTTCACCTTTTCTTGACCTTTGACCTTCTACTTCTGCAGATGTTGTGCTGCAGCCTGATGCCTAAAAACACGCAGCATCTCTGTGTGCCACACAGTGTTTCTCACTCACATGTCCTCTGTTTCTCCTGCAGAGCGTCTGGATCTGGACGACCCGCAGTGGGAGGACATTCACGTCATCACCGGAGCGCTCAAGCTGTTCTTCAGAGAGCTGCCCGAGCCGCTCATCCCGTACGGATTCTTCCACGACATCGTCGACACCGTCAGTGAGTGACGACGAGAATGATAAAGAGATGCATGATTATGATTCATTAAAAATGATTCAGTGCCTTTGTGTCCTGTAGAGCTATCTGATTACCTGGAGAAGGTGGACAGACTGAAGCTGCTGGTCATCAACATGCCTCCACCCAACCACCACACCTTAAGACACATGATCCGCCACCTCAGACGGTACAAACACACACACACACACACACACACACACACACACACACACACACACATGAATTAATATGTGACCCTGGAGCACAAAAGCAGTCATAAGTAGCACAGGTATATTTGTAGCAATAGCCAACAATGCATTGTATGGATCAAAATTATCCATTTTTCTTTTATGCCAAAAATCATTAGGATATTAAGATCATGTTCCATGAAGATTTTTTTTTTTTTAATTTCCTACCGTAAATATATCAAAACTTCATTTTTGATTAGTAATATGCATTGCTAAGAACTTCATTTGGACAACTTTAAAGGTGATTTTCTCAATATTTTGATTATTTTGCACCCTCAGATTCCAGATTTTCAAATAGTTGTATCTCAGCCAAATATTGTTCTATCCTAACAAACCATACATCAATGGAAAGCTTATTTATTCAGTTTCAGATGATGTATAAATCTCAATTGACCCTTATGACTGGTTTTGTGGTCCAGGGTCACATGTCAGAATCTTTTCATGTTTGAAGTCTTAATGTGTTTGAATCAGGTGATTTTTAATGGATACATGAGTTAAATTCTCCTCAAGTAATTTTTGTCTTGTTTTTCAGTGTGTGTGTATATACACACACACACACACAGGGTACAATGGGGCTAAAGGCGCCTTTGATATTATTTTCCTCTAAAGCAGTAGATGGCACAAAAACATGGCTTAGCACTTTCCAAAACATCTGCTTTTCAAGATGCAGGTGTATATTTGTCTGATCTTTGACGCGATCGCACGCAGCAGCGCAAAGTTGATTCTGTGCTTACTTGATCTAATATTTGATTGTTTTTTAAAATGTTGTAGATTTAAGTAGCAAATGAGAGTCGCTAAAATTAATGCATATATTTTGAGAGAAAGGTCTTAACAATTTTCGGTTTTGTTTAAGATAAAGCAACAGTTTTTAAATAATGAAATAATATGTAAAAGTATGGTGTTTGGGGTAAAAAGCACCCCTGCTGTTGGGGCTAAAGGCGCACAGTAATTAACATGATAATTAATAGATCACTGACTTTTCCATTTGTTGACATGACATGGTTAGATTCAGATGATAAATATCATATATTATGTATGTGTCCATATTAGAGATAATCACCATGTTTAGAATGAAACCATCATATTTAAAAACGTGCTATTAATCATATAATAAAATATCATTTGTTGTTACTACTGTAAATATATATTCAATTATTATGGGATCTTGTTTCTGTATTTTAAAATATATGTTTTATATTAACATTTTAATGAAAGTATATGTATTGAACAAAAACATTCTATTTTTCAAAATAAGCAGAAAATAGTACAAACTTTGCTAAAGTGATTGTTTTGAACAAGTATTAACTTACACATTTAAAAAAAAAAAAAAAACATTTTAGCTAAAGTATTTGTATTAATACTGTGTGCCCCTTGCCACTTCATACATTTATAAGATTTTTAGACAAAAATAAATGACTTGTATGATTTATTTTAATACAAAATCTGTTGCTCCATAAATGTTCAATGCAAAAAAGTAAAAAGAAATCTTAAATCGAGGTATATTTATTTGAAGAAAAATTACTTTAGATATTAAGTCGTTTTCTTACAAAAATAAATATCAAAATTAAATGAGTTTAAAACAAGAGAACAAATTCCTGAAAATGGGGTCAGAAAAATAAGCTTAATTCAAAGGAAAACGAGATACTTTTTTCTGACCCCATCGGCATATATTTGTTCTTGTTTTAAGCAAAAACACTTAAGATTTCATTTTAGTCATTTTGCTTTGCAAGTAAATATATCTTGATTTAAGAATGTTTAGGTATTTGTACTGGAAAACAAGACAAAAATACTTAGGAATAAAATAATTTTTTGGAGTTTGGTGGAGGAATCACATGTGTAGAGAATCACATTATCTATCAATATCATCCACTAACTTGTGATTTTAATCATATGTAGATTACACTTGAATGAAAACACTTGCTTATTCGTAGAATTTGTTCATATTTCTTCCGCTTTTAGTGTGCAGTTCAGCACTTCAAAACAAATTAAGTGAATCATTTGCAAAGCAGTTGATTCATTTAAATCAAACGTTCAAAAAGCATCCTTTCAGTCATTATTCACAACCACTTCTTAAATTTCAGCCCTTGTTTTTAACCTCAAATCAAATCAACTCTGCCCTGCTGGCTTTTAAGTGCTCTGCTCTTTGTTTGATTGAGTCATAATGACTCTAACCTAAACCAATCAAGCTCTGATCGGAGTGCTCTAGGCTCCGCCCACATGTCCTCCACCAATGAGAACACAGGATTGATCTCACTGATCTGGATGAGGAGGTTTGAAGCTCCAGATCACATCAGTGAAACATGTTTCTCTCTTTATTTATCTGTCTTTCTTTAATATGAGATAATAAAATGATTTCCCGTCTCTTCTGGGTTCATATTTTGTGTAGATATACTGTAGTTGGTTGGTTGGACTGGAAAGCAATGAAACTTTGCTGTTTGTGATGAAATCCACACCTCAGAAAGTGTTGTGATTGAGACACTAGAGAGCGCTGTGTGTCTTCATTACAAACACACTGAGATCACTCAAGAAAGAGAAAGGATACATACTTGTTTTCTACCTTTTTGTCAGATTTTTGTTGTCTTCAGTGTTCAGTTTTAAGTATGAATAAAACAGTGAATCATTTGCAAAGCAATTGATTCATTTGATTCAAATTGTTAAAAAGTCTCCCCCAGTCATTGCTATTCACAACCACAAAATACTTTTTCATTTTCAACAAAACAATTAAAGTAATATCAGCTGTTTATTATAAACCTGGATTTAGTCTATTCCATAATACAGACAGAAAACACAACATGCAAGGAAGTTATGCTCTAAATAAGAAAGGAGCTTTATAGTTTGATGTCAGAGAATCTTTTTAAAGTACTTGTAATGTTCTAGTTTATCAGGAGAGCATCGATATTCTGCTGCTTTAAAGAAGCCAGAAAACAAAACACTGAATGAAGAACCTCCAATGAAACATCATCAGCACATGAAGAACCATGAAAAGCCACAAATAACGTTTGCTTGTTTTTGTCAGTATTTTTGTTGTTCTCTGTGGTTTGCTTTGAGTGTCATTTGCAAAGAAATTGATTCATTTGATTTAAATGTTCAAAAATCCTCTTTTCAGTCATCGCTATTCACAACCACAACATACTTTTTGTCTTCATTTTTTAATTTTAGACACAAATGGCTCTTGGTCAGAAGAATCGGAGCAAAGAAAGATCACACATGAGATCTCGTTAATATCTCAGTTGTTTGTTTGAAATTAAATGGATGTTTTTGCGGAGATGTTACTCCATTTATCTCACACATCTAGAGTTTGAGATCTCAGATTTGTGCTCAAATCTGCAATCAAACGTCTCAATGTGAACTCAAAGATTTCTCATCGAATGATCTGAGCTGCTCCACATTCATTTTATACGTTATTCATTTAACAGATGCTTTTATTCACTTGAAGTAATTTGAAAGCAATTCGTTAAAGAGCCGATAATATTCTTATCTTAAAATTCTTAATATAAACAAAGCCAGGTTTATTAGACAACTTTTTTTTTAAAAAAAATTCTAAGTTCAAGGACTGTTGAAAATTATTTTACAAAACAAAGTGTACTGACAAAAACGTGACGGCGCATGAAGAAAATAAAACAAAAAGCACACTTTTCAGTCGTCTTCAGTGCTAAAAACAAGAACATTAGTCAACAACATTTATACAAGTCTAGACTCTAATTGGAGACAAGATGATCAGCTACATCAGCTGGATAGTTAATTAACTATACGATGACTGATTAATTGACAATTAACACCCGCATAAGTCTTACAAACCAACTCCATCGTCATCAAAAAAACAAACAAACAAAAAAAAAACAACAAAAAAAAAAACAATTTTTAAAATGAATTAAAAATATAAAAGTAATATATATATATATACTATTATTTTTTTTTTTTTAGGTGATGAAATGTGCACTTTTTGTTTTCTTTTCTTTGTGCACAGCCACATTTGGTTCATCACTTTCAATGTGAATCTGAAGTAAAATCATTTTCAGTGGTCCATGACTTTTCTTTTTTTTTTTTCTAATAAGAAAAAAAAACATTTAATAACAAAACATTTAATAATAATAAAAAAAACATCCTTTTTTTTCTAATAAGAAAAAACATTTTTCAAAAAATTTTTTTGATGTGCAGATTTCTTTTTCTTTCTTTCTTTTTCTTTCTTTCTTTCTTTCTTTTTTGCTTTCTTTGAAATTTGTTTCATTACTGAATCTATGCTCCCACTAAACATGTTTCATATATAAATTGGAGCAGAACTTTTTCATGTTATTAAACAGCTACCCAATTAACAGGGAACGTTTTCAGAACGTTCTGCCAGGGTTCTCTCAACGTTATGAACAAACGTTCTTCTGGTAATGTTAAAAGAGCATTTATTCAAAGTTACCTGGTCATTTACTAATGTTCTCAAAACATTGATCATGGAATGTTTTATTTCTGAAACATTTAAAAAAATGTTCATCTAACGTTTTTTAAATGTTACTTGTTTCAGAATGTTCAGAGAACATTCAAATGTAACATTCCCATGATGTTTGCAAAATTATGAAATGGAATGTTTTTAAAACATTAAAAACAACATTTAAAAAACTGGACATTTTGAATGTTCAGAGAAAATGAAAAAATAATGTTTTAAAGGGAATGTTATTAAAACATATTTTTGTCAGTAAACAAGCTAGATCTGTAGGCCTACTCGGCATGACTAGTGACTCATTTCTGACTGATTTTTAATGAGGAGAAACATCTTAACCAAAGTTGAACTAAACAAAGCTAGAGAACATGAAGAACATGAAGATCTTCTGTGGTTTGATATCTCTGGAGGAAGTAACCCACAGGAAGCTCTTCATTTCTCTTTTACTTTCCTTTTTTAACGTGGAAGTTTTGAGCAGCTGCTGGATCAGCAGTTCGGTGGAAATGCCGTTTTTAGCCGAACTTCTCGTACAGTGACATTAACCCTTTGCTGTGTCTCTTCAGGGTGATGGAGAGCTCCGACAGCAACCGCATGACGACGCAGAACATCGGCATCGTGTTCGGCCCCACGCTGATGCGTCCCGAGAACGAGAGCGGAAACATGGCCATTAACATGGTGTATCAGAACCAGGCCATCGAGCTGCTGCTGAGCGAATACCAGCAGATCTTCGGAGCCGAGCAGACGGGATCTCACTAAAACAATCCCAGACTGCACTGGGACACGAGGATGAGTCTGGAGACAGATCTGGAGACTCTGAGCTGCATCATTACTCCACAAACCCACCGTAGATATGAGAGGTGTTTATGAACGGGTGGAGCTCATGAGAACACGACCGGCTCACATTTCAGCTCAGATGTCAGAAATAATAATAATAATAAAAAGAAATTATATTTTGCATAAAGAAAATTAATTTTTAGCATCAAGATAACATAATAATATTATTTTATTGTTAATTAAACACATTTTCACCATAAATTCTCAAAGCATCCTGACATTTGACATTTTTTTTTACTGTAAAAATTCTTTTAAACTCTAAAAAAAATTTTATATTTTGCATTAAGAAAATAAATTTTCAGGATTATTAAGATAACATAATAATATTACTTTATTGTTGATTAAACACATTTTCAACATAAATTCTCAAAGCATCCAGACATTTTACATTTTATTTTTATTTCATTTTTTTTTTACTGTAATAATTATTTTAAGCTTTAAAAAAAAATTATGATATTTTGCATTAAGGAAATAAATTTTTTAGGATCATTAAGATAACATAATAATATTATTTTATTGTTAATTAAACACATTTTCACCATAAATTCTCAAAGCATCCTGACATTTGACATTTTTTTGACTGTAATAATTCTTTTAAGTTCTAAAAAATTGATATGATATTTTACATGAAGAAAAAAATGAATTCTTACAATTATTAAGATAACAGTGTGATATTAGTTTAAACACATTTTTGCTATAAATGTTCAAAGCGTCCAGACATTTTACTTTATTTAATTTTTTTTTAACAGTAATAATTACTTTAAGTTCTAAAAGATAGAAGTTATATTTTGCATGTAGAAAAATAACTTTTGGGATCATTAAGATAACTATATTATTTTAATCACAATTAAACACATTTTTGCCAAATTCTTGAAACATCCAGGCATTTAAATTTTTTAATTACTTTTTCTTTGACAGGAATAATTCACATAAGTTCTAAGAAATATAAATTATATTTCACATAAAGAAAATGAATTTTTAGGATCATTAAGATAATTTTGATATAAAGTCTCAAAGCATCCAGACTTTTTTCGTTTTAAATTTTTGATGGTAATAATTCTCTTAAATTCTAAAAATCTGAATTATATTTTGCAGAAAAAAATAGTTTTAGGTGTTTAAGTTAACATTATGATTGATATTATTTCAATCACAATTAAGCACATTTTAACCATAAAATATCAAAGCATCAAAACATTACTTTGTTTTTTTTTTTTACAGTAAAAATTCCTTTAAGTTCTAAGGTTTTACAATATTGTACAACAGAAATAATAGTCATAAAAACTATAAAACAATAATAATAATTCTAATTTAATTAATAATAATCTTTATGCAAAAATATAACTTCTTTCTTTTGATGTTTTTGAGTGACCTGAAAATTTTCATGATGGGTTTTTTTTCGCTTCACTTCAAATTCACTCAAGTTTATTTGTGTGTGTGTGATTCGTCTTTAAACTCTTCAGATTTCATCCCTAGTGCCTTTTAACTGTTTTGATCAAATGATTCTCCGCTCAGAGCTCGTGCAGATTTAATGCACAAGAACACAAAGGACAAAACGCCTTCAGAAAAAGCCGTATATGTCACTCAATAATCAGAAAGATCAGCGCGGGTCAAACGCTTCAGCCATTTATTCGCCTTTTAATGGAGAAATAAAACTGGATGCAATTCTCTCCAAAATGCGATGCAATTCCCTTTCCATTGTTCCAATGTGTGTGTGTGTGTGTGTGATAGAGGAAGTTCAAAGGTGTGTGTGTGTGTGTGTGTGTGTGTGTGCGTGCGTGCCAGTCTCAGCACGGGTGGAGCTCTGCTGCCATTTCTCCAAAACTCTGCTTTTAATAACAGAACAAAAGAGGAACTAAAAATGCATATGTTTAAAAAATGTGCATCCCCTCCCGCCCCACGCCGTGGTTTGGTAATTTTATATGGACTGTGGCTTTGGCTCTCGACTAAAAGAGCCGGGCAGAAGAACAAGAACTGGGAACGCGTACACACATTTTAATGTTTGATTTTATATATTTATTCATTTTTATTTTCTTATTATTTCAATTCCACGAGGGGCAGCAAAGAAGGTCTCCAGAGGAGAAGCAGAACAGAAAGGACCGATGTTATATTATTCTTCTTCATTTCTGACATCAGGCATGCTTTGTTATGAACCTTCACGGACTGTTTACTGAATAAAGTAAGACGCTTAAAGAGATAGTTCACCCCAAAATGATCATTTTGTCATTTACTCACCTTCATGTCACTCCAAACCTTCTACATGCAGTTATTTTCCATAAAACGAGAGAAAATGTGACTCCTAAAAGGAAGAAGCACAGAACTGCATTGGAAATGTCTCTTTGCTGCAGGTTTCATGTATCTGAACTGTCTGTTGTTGTATATAAAGCAGGACTGTGAATATCAGGCTAAACTTCTGCTTTTGTGTTCATTCATAAATGATGACAGCTTTCATTTGTAGGTGAACGAGTCCTTTAGAGAGAAACAGGCTTTCATGATTCATTCCGGTTCATCGTCTGACTCTCCTCATATTCTCTGTGTTTCTGAAAACTCTCCTACACTCATGAAATATTATATTTTAATATGAGAGCTCTCAGTTTTGTGTGAATGTTTCCTTTTCATAATCTGTCTATTATGATGAAGACGACTAGTCATAAAACATCAGTTCATCAGACCACATCCATAGTCAGAGTGACTTGCATTTTCTCCTTTTAAATTTTGTATATCAGAATTATGACAATAAAAACAGAAAAACTGTTCGGAAAGAGCGTCTGCTTTTGATTTATTCTGAAGTAACACAGTTATATAGAAATGGGTGGATCTCATAAAAAACATGACCATTTAAACTCTTACGTAAAAAAAAAAAAAAAAAAATATATATATATATATATATATATATGTTTTTTAGGATCATTAAGACAACATTGACATTATTTAATAACAAAATCATCCAGACATTTTGTTTTTTATTGATTGATTGATTGATTGATTGACAGTAATTATATTTAGCTAAAATCGAATGAATTTTTAGGATAATTAGGAAAACAGTATGATATTATTTTAATCCCTTTTAAACACATTTATGCCATAAATTTTCAAAGCATCCAGACATTTTTTTTCTTTTTTAAGAATTATATTTTGCACGAAGAAAATTATTTTTTTAAGATCAAGATAACATTATATTATTATTTAAATTACAGTTAAACATATTTCTGCAACAAATTCTCAAAGCATCCAGACGTGTTTTTATATTTTTTTTTTGTCAGTAATAATTCTTTTAAGTTCTAAAAAATATTTTTGATAATTTTACATGAAACAATATACATTTTTAGGATCATTAAGATACTATTATGATATTATTGTAATAGATTTTTTAAAAATATATTTATTTATTTATTGACTAATAATTCTTTAGGTTCTAAAAAATAGAAAATATATTTTGCATTATGATATTATTTTAATGACAATTAAACACATTTTTGCCATAATTTCTCAAAGCATCCAGACATTTTATGTTTCTTTTATTTCAACAATAATAATTCACTAAGGTTCTAAAAAACAGAAATTGTATTTTTCATAAAGAAAATACATTTTTAGGATCATTAAGATAACATTATAATACTCATTTACTGACGATTAAACACTTTCTGTTCGGCAAGACCTTTCAGTTGTTGATTTATTTTAAATTGACAGGCATCAGGATCAGTTCATAAGACGGTTCACACACATTATTAACGTGCAACTAAATTATAAACTTGTTCCATATATGATTTATTGTTATTGAACCAAGTTTACTGGGTGACTTTTCATTTCTTTTGTGGCGTTTGTGTTGTTTTATGCTGTAGGAACATCATGTCTTGTTTTCAAGAGATGCAGATGAGCAACATCTCTGAACCCAGAGATCATTATATATTATTAAAAATGTAAAACAACATCCGTTGGCAGCCTCTCTGACTTGAAGCGCATGGTTTAGGCGAAGGCCTGAAATCAGAGCAGATTTGAGTCAGTCGTGTTTCCCCGCCTCACCACGGTAAAGTCACACACTTACCTCAACGCCACTCATTTCATGTCATTAGAAAGAAAAGCAGCAGAGTTCAAAGAAACTGACGGCGCTCCTGCTGTTAGATTTATGATCTGCGGATAACAGCATTTTAGAGTCATTACAAATATTGTGTTTCTAGACTTTCTGTTTCTAGACTAGACTTTCGACTTTGTTTTAGAGCAAAATGATTAAAGTGAGAGATTCAAAATGCTAACATCTGAAATAATGCTTTTTAAAAGCACAATAAAAACCCCAGCGTCTGTATTTTCCAAAATATGTACAACTTTATTACAAAGATTATGTATTAACATTTTAACAAAGCTTCAAAATTTTGTATAAAAATAACACTGGTGAAAATAGTGCACTGTTCTGGTGTGCAAGAAGCATTTGATGTGACGTTCACGTTTACAGAGAGTTAATTGTAGAAAAGTCAAGCACTAAATGAATGAAGGCAGATTTAAAGCACCGTTTGCATTCTGTTAATTAAACACCTCCATGTTTAAAGAGCAGACCTTTGCTTAATTGGCAGTATTATAAAGCTTCCCGGCTCGGTTTCTGAGCTCATATTCAGTGCAACACATGCTAGACTGGCTTTTCCAGCGCTTTCTTTCTCCAAAGGACACTTTATGAATGGATTGTATTGCATCATGAACAGAAGATTTGGTGCATCAGAGTTTGTGCAAATATTTGAGCTCGTCGGCTCTGAGCGCATAACAGCTGAGAAGAAGATCAAACTTCAGTTTGAGGCTGAATGTCTGTCATTATCGTCCAATTTTGCCGTTTTCCAGTTCATTGATGTCAAATCTGTGTTTAATCTTGATCTGAGTTATAGCCCAGATAATTATGACAATGGAAACCAGAAGTTAACCGGTCATTAACTAACCCTCGATTACTGCTGCTCGACAGCGAATGCTGGTCAAATCATAGACTGTAAATAGCTATTATGTTGAAATATTTAATATTTCACTATTATGGTTGTCTCGTGTTAATAACTGCACCTGAGCTCTTAAAATGCATCAAATTCATGAAAACTTCTAGGTCATATTTCACTCCAAAATAAAAATAAATAAATAAAATGAAAACAATATATAATAATAATAATATAATATATAGCTGTAATTTATTTTTATTTATTTATTTTTCCTTACAGTAATGACAACTTATTACCAGTACAAAAAATCCTAATGGTTCTAAAAACAGGCATATGGTGTGAAATAGGACATTCTTGGTAGAATGTATTTTTTAAATTATATTTTGTATAAAGAAAATTAAGCCTCCTTTCAGAACCATTTCAGATTACTGCATTATGACATTTACATAATGCATTTTTTTTTTTAATATCAGCATAAATTAAAGGTGGTCCAAATTTCATGATGTATATATATGCATTACAATGATGTGCTTCTTATTTTATTTATTTATTTATTTATTTTTCCTTATTTAATGCCAGTGCAAAATTTTTTAATGGTCCTAAAACAGGCATAATTTTCTTTATGCAAAATACAATTTCATATTATTTAATTTTTATTATTATTTTGATGCTAAATATGACTTTGGTAGGTTTTCTGAGATTATTCTTCTCTTCCTTGGCATTTATTTATTTATTTAGTATGTATTTTTGTTTTTCTCGTTTGTGCCTCACAGTGATTTTGGGCGCTGTAGATTGTTGCTCTGGATTCTGGTGATGAATCAAGTCTTTGGACAAACGCATGTTCAGATATATGTGACCCTGGAGCACAAAAGCAGTCATAAGTAGCACAGGTATATTTGTAGCAATAGCCAACAATACATTGTATGGCTCAAAATTATCCATTTTTCTTTTATGCCAAAAATCATTAGGATATTAAGATCATGTTCCATGAAGATATTTAGTAAATTTCCTACCGTAAATATATCAAAACTTCATTTTTGATTAGTAATATGCATTGCTAAGAACTTCATTTGAACAACTTTAAAGATGATTTTCTCAATATTTTGATTTTTTTGCACCCTCAGATTCCAGATTTTCAAATAGTTGTATCTCAGCCAAATATTGTCCTATCCTAACAAACCATACATCAATGGAAAACTTCAGATTTAAAAAATTGACCCTTATGACTGGTTTTGTGGTCCAGGGTTATATATTTGTCTTTGGCCTAAAAGCGCTCGGGTGTGTTTGTTCACAGTTGGGAGCTCTGAACACTAAAGAGAACGCGTCAGTGGTGAATGTGCGTTTCACATCTTTGGTAAACTGCAGTATGGTCTCGTCTCGTCTCACTCTCTGTCAGGACTCTCCTGTTTCTGGCTTCCGTCTGCAGGTTTCTCCTCGGATTGCTCCGTCCTCGCGCCTCCATCATAAGCGCTCTCCTCTTCCTCGTCGTCCTCGTCCTCCTCGTCTCTGCTGGAGTCGCTCAGGTACGCGGCGGGCGGCTCGGCGAGGTCCGGGTCACTGTCGCGGCTGCAGAAGGCGTAGCGGTGGTTCATGTGCTGCGAGTACGAGCCCGAGTGAGAGAAGCGTTTGCCGCATTTGTCGCACTGATACGGCTTCTCTCCGGAGTGCAGCCGGCTGTGCTCGATCAGATGATGCTTGTGTTTGAACGCCTTCTTACAGATCTGACACTCGTGAGGTCTCTTCCCTGCAGCGAGCAAGATCAAACAGTAGTTAGATTTCTGTCTGCTTTTCTAATGTATATGAATATATGAAATTAACTTCATTTAGGTTATATATATATATATATATATATATATATTACTAATATTACTAATTTACTATATAGATACTATATATTTTTAAGTAGTGAATTTTAAGTAAGTGAATAAAAATATAAATAAAAATGTCTTAAATTAAATTATATTTAAAATAATAGTATCTATCTATTTATCTATTTATCCATTCATCCATCCATCCATCCATCCATCCATCTTCAATATTTCAATCATTTAATTGTACATTTTTTATTGTAAAATTGAAAAATTTAATTGTAAAGTATATAAATATATAAATGCAAACATTTAATTGTAAAGTATATAACACTTACCAATACTACATTTTATAAAATATTATATCTGTGTTTGTATAAATATTTTTTAATATTTTTATAAAAAAATTTATTTACTCATTTTATTTGTATGTATATATATACAACATTAAGAAATAAATATTAAATATAATAAATATAATAATTGATCAAATATATATTCAATATTTTTATATATAAACTACCTATCTATTCAATATTTTAATTATTTAATTTTCATTTATTTTAAGTATATACAGTATACAATGCTTAAGAATTCTACAGTTTGTACAATATATAATTTCAAGTTTATATATGTGTGATAATTTTTAATATTTTTTAAAAAAAAAATTAATTGAGTAAATTAAGAATTAAGTCTTATTTTGTTATTTGTGTGTATGTATACACAGAAATATATGTCATATTTATAAATAAATATTAATAAAATATTACATAATATAAATAAAAATAAATTAAAATATAATATAAATAAAAGGATTAATAGAATAGCTCAGCCAACACACACACACACACACACACACACATAACAAGGAGTGCTATGCGTAATATCATGTCAGAAAATTCTCTACATTTACGGCGGCAGTTACGACGGGTATATATATATATATATTATTTGATGTAAAGTGTTATAATGAAATGAACTGATGTTGAGTTAGTGTTGTACTGTACCTGTGTGCTCATATTTATGGCGCAGCAGGGAGCTGCTCTTCTGGAAGGTTTTGTCACAGATGTCGCAGGCGTAAAGTCCTTCCTCCGTCTTCTTTAGTCTCTTTCTTCCAGGACCGATCTCTCCATCCATCCCATCATCCATCAGAGACAGATACTCCAGACCGCCGCGACTCAGCGCTTCAGCCTGCATCGAGAGAAGAAGAAGGAAATATTAGTTATTATTAGGCCCGCGTGCAGTGTGTACCTCAGTATTTCACACAAAAACACATTAACTTAGAAATCAAGATTGTAGATTAAAATACATATGAATATAAGTGTATTAGGGAATATGGGGTATATTTCAAGATGCAGTTTAATATTTTCACTAGTGCTGTCAAACGATTAATCGCATCCAAAATAAACGTTTTTGTTCACATAATATATGTGTGTGTAATGTGTATATTTATTATGTATATACAAATACACACACATGCATGCATATATTTAAGAAAAATATGCTATGTTTATATATTAAATATATTTATATATTATTATACAATATAAATTATATGAATATAAATATATACATGTAAATACATGTACATATTTTCAAAATACAGTATATACTGTATGTGTGTGTATTTACATATACATAATAAATATACATAGTACACACACATATATATTATGTAAACAAAAACTTTTATTTTAAATGTGATTAATCGCAATTAATCGTTTGACAGCACTAATTTTCACCTCTCTTAATCTTTTTCTTTTGGAGTTCACTTAAATATTGCAGTTCATTTAAAAGTGTTCATTAAAACCATTTTATTATATGAAGCATTATTATATGTAATTTGCCATGTAATTTATTAAATATTAAATAAATACATTATTAAAACCTGCCTGAAGTAGTTCAAATGCAGTATAACACCACATTGCAAATTCAGTTAATAACTAAATGCACTTATTTAGTTCTTGCACTTTAATTTACATGGTTAATAAGCTGGTCATAATTATGCAAAATAGCATTTGCTATTTTAATCCAGCATTTTAATCATGTAATTGTATATTGCATATTTATTTATTTATTTACCAGATGTTTTTATCTAGAAATTTGACAGTGTATTTAAGAGAGGATGACATTTATTAGAATGTTTGATCCTTGTGAAGCAAATGCAAGACTATACTGTTTTCTAAATGTGAACCTGGACCACAAAACCAGACATAAGGGTCAATTTTATGAAATTGAGATATTTGGCCGAGATACAACTATTTCAAAATCTGGAATCTGAGGGTGCAAAAAAATCTAAATATTGAGAAAATCGGTTATAAAGTTGTCCAAATGAAGTTCTTAGCAATGCATATTACTAATCATAAATTAAGTTTTGATATATTTACAGTAGGAAATTTACAAAATATCTTCATGGAACATGATCTTTATTTAATATCCTAATGATTTTTGGCATAAAAAGAAAACGGATAATTTTGAGCCATACAATGTATTGTTGGCTATTGCTACAAATATACCTGTGCTACTTATGACTGCTTTTGTGCTCCAGGGTCACAAATATTCTTGAATATTTGAAATATCCAGCATGCATGACTGTCCGCAGTGTAACGGTGAGATGCTGAGTGCAGATACGAGTGCGCAGGCGTTTGCTCTCGCTGCCCTTTAACATGAAGTGCAGGGAATTTCCCTGAGCGTGGCGTGTTTGTTTACAGCTCAAGCAGAGGAAATCATTCACCTTCACATGGATGTCAGCGCAGCTGCTGCAATATGAGGCACTCTTGCATTATGTGCATGTGTGTGTGTATATATATAAATAGTTAACCTTTCATATTCTGCTTTTATGACTAAGAGTGTAAAATCGGTCTTTCTCATTCTAATATCATTTCATTTGCTTACTAACTACTAGCATTTCCAAAGAGGATTGAAGATTAAAGCTGAATATTACATTAATAAACAAAATAGAATTCATTAAAATGATTCTATTTTGTAATTATTGGCCCTTGCTAATTTATTGAAAGGTTTTAAACAATTGGTGTTCAAATCATTAACCATAAATACAAACTTTTTATGGCTTTTAGTTAAAATAACTTTTTTTGAGTCAAAACTAAGTTAAATACTATCATCCAGATCTAATCTGATAAATGCAACTATAAGGCATGAAGATATGAAGATATTATAAACATAATGGTTTTCTCTAAAGCTGCTTTGAATCAGTGTGTGTTGTGAAAAGCGTGATACAAATCAATAAAACAGTCAATGTTGATAAACATTTAAAAGTTGTTTTCTTGCAATAAAATAAACAAAAATGTAAATCAATGGCTACTGGGTATTTAAAAAAAGGTAATAATGACAACATGTTCCACCGCAACTTCCTGTTTCAACAGGAAATATATCTACACAGGACAGGAAACTGCTTGTCAAGGTGTTACATTGGTCTTCTTTTTGTTGTTTTTCACATTAATTTTTTAAAATATTTTATTACACATATTTAGAATACATTTTTGTTATAATGAATATCATATTTTTGTATATTATAAGACATGTAGAATACATTTTGTTATAATGAATATCGTATTTGTATTTTTATATTTTATTGTATATATTTAGAATACATTTTGTAATAATGAATACCATATTTTTATTTTTATATTTTTTTTCACATATGTAGAATACATTTTTGTTATAATGAATATAACATTTTTTTTTTCATATTTTATTATACATTTTCAGAATAGTTTTGTTATAATAAATTTCATATTTTTATTTTTATATTTTCTTTCACATATTTAGAATACATTTTTTGTTATAATAAATATCACATTTTTTATTTTTATATTTTATTACAATATTTAGAATACATTTTTGTTATAATGAATATCATTTTTTATTTTTAAATGTTTTCGTTAATCATATTTAGAAAACAGTTTTGTTTTAATGAATATATTTTTATTTTTTATATTTTATTACACATTTAGAATACATTTTTGTTATAATGAATATCATTTTCTATTTTTACATTTTTATTAATAATATTTAGTACACAGTTTTGTTATAATGAATATCATATTTGCATTTTTATGTTTTATTGCATATATTTAGAATACATTTTTATTATAATAATATCATATTTTTATTTTTTATATTTTATTATGCCTATTTAGAAAAAACTTTTTTTATAATGAATATCATAATTTTTTTTATTTTATTACACATATTTAGAATATACGTTTATTAAAATGATTTTTTTTATATTTTATTATACATATTTAGAACACATTTTTGTTAAAATGAAATTTTTTTTATTTTTTTAGAATACATTTTTGTTATAATGAATATCATCTTTTTAGTTTTTCATATTTTATTATACATATTTAGAACACATTTTTGTTATAATGAAAATTATTTTTATTTTATACATAATATATTTTGTTATAATATCATATTTTTTATTATACATATTTAGAACACAATTTTGTTATAATGAATATCATATTTGCATTTTTATATTTTATTGCATATATTTAGAATACATTTTTATTATAATAAATATCATATTTTTATTTTTATATTTTATTATACCTATTCAGAAATAAAAAAGTTTTGTTATAATGAATATCACATTTTTTTATTTTATTACACATATTTAGAATATACGTTTGTTATAATGAATATTTTTTTATATTGTATTATACATATTTAGAACACAATTTTGTTAAAATGAAAAATATTTTTTATTTTAAACATAATATATTTTGTTATAATGAATATCATATTTTTTTATTATATATACTTAGAATACATTTTTGTTATAATGAATATCATCTTTTTAGTTTTTCATATTTTATTATATATATTTAGGACACATTTTTATTATAATTAAAATTATTTTTATTTTATACATAATATATTTTGTTATAATGAATGACATATTTTTTATTATACATATTTAGAACACAATTTTGTTATAATGAATATCATATTTGCATTTTTATATTTTATTGCATATATTTAGAATACATTTTTATTATAATAAATATCATATTTTTATTTTCATATTTTATTATACCTATTTAGGAAAAACTTTTGTTATAATGAATTTCTTTTTTTTTTTTTACACATATTTAGAATATACGTTTATTATAATGAATATTTTTTATATTTTATTATACATATTTAGAACACATTTTCGTTAAAATTAAAATTATTTTTTATTTTATACATAATATATTTTGTTATAATGAATATCAGATTTTTATTATACATATTTAGAATACATTTTTGTTATAATGAATATCATCTTTTTAGTTTTTCATATTTTATTATACATATTTAGAACATATTTTTGTTATAATGAAAATTATTTTATATTTTATACATAATATATTTTGTTATAATGAATATCATATTTTTATTATACATATTTACATACATATTCAGAATTTTATTGTTATAATACACACCATATTTTATTTTTATATAACATTACAAATATTTAGAATACACTTTTTAAATTAATACCATCTTTTTTGTATGTTTTCTTTCACATATTTACAAAACATTTATGTTATAATAACATGTTTGTATTTTTATATTTTATTACACATATTAATAACACATTTTTGTTATTAAAAAATATATTTTTTTATTATACATATAATTCATATATGTTTTGCAGTAGCCTTTATTTCAAGTGTGTTCTGGTGTGTTTGCTCTCACCATGATCGAATGTCTTTCGTGTTGCATTCTCTTCAGCATCGACTCTGACTCCGCCTCCACCATATACGCCACAGGTGACAGGAAGCCCGGACTGGGCGTGGGTGGCGTGAGAGGAAGTGATGTCAGACCGTTGTGTCCCAGACCAGCGTGGATCATGTGATTGAAGAGCGGGAAGCTGCCAAACACCGTGCTTCCGAACAGCGGCGATGCCGCATAGGCCCCGCCCACCTGCTGCTGGGAGGGCGGAGTCAGTCTCTTAAACACGCCCTCGTGATGCGTTAAGTTGCCGTTACATGCCGGATTCCGCAGCACGACCGAATGCGCTTTGGGAATAGACAAGTCTAAAGGTTCGCTCTGGATGTGGTTTGGTTGCCCTGGCGACGTGTTGATTGACAGGTCCAAGCCAGGAGGAGAGCCGAAGCGAGAGCCAATGGGATGCTGGCGTTCGGGTAAAGCAGGCGACGTGGGTTTTTTTTTCGGACTTGCACTTTCTTCGCTCGGCCAGTGGTTATCCAGTTGCGCGGGTGTCGGTAAAGGCACGAGGATCTGCTGCGGCACAGAATGCCAAGACGCCTGCTGTGGCGATGAAAGCTCTCTATAAGGCGCATGATTGGTTGTGGGCGACGTTTGGGTGTCGTATGGCCGAGAGAAGTTTTCAGTTTTCGCTTGTTTCTCGTCTCTCACCTCCCTCCGCAGCATCTCCTGCAGCAGATGCTCGAATTTGCTGCGCGACTGCAGCAGCGGCAGAAGCGTTGTGCCCTTAAACACACCCGTCCTCAGCGCCAGATCCTCCGCCGGGTCCCACGAGCGGCTCAGGACGGGAACGGACGACTCCAGTGGGAACCGAGAGCCCTTTCTCCCTCCGACAGCAGGGGGCGATGTGGGCGAGGGGAAGAGGTACGCAGGATGGGCATTATAATGAGCTCCGTTCCCTGTCGCGCCGCCACTGCTTAGGCACTTCTTACTGCTGAGGTGTGAGCTGTAGGAGCCCGAGTGACTGAAGCGCTTCTTACAGTTCGAGCATTCGTATGGCTTCTCACCTTCACAGGAGAAACACAAAAATGTAACATAATTAGGGCTGCAACACGATTAATCGCGATTAATCACATTCAAAATAAAAGTTTTTGTTTACATACTATATGTGTGTGTGTACTGTGTATATTTATTAGTTATATATAAATACACACACACACATATGTATATATTTTCCAAAATATTTGTATTGTAAAACGATTAATCGCGATTAATCGCATTAAAAAAAAAGTTTACATACTATGTGTGTGTGTGTACTGTGTATATTTATTAGGTATGTGTAAATACACACACATATATGTATATATTTTTAAAAATATTTGTATTGCAAAATGATTAATCACGATTAATCGCATTCAAAATAAAAGTTTATGTTTACATACTATATGTGTTTGTACTGTGTACATTTATTAGGTATATATAAAAACACACACACATATGTATATATTTTCCAAAATATTTGTATTGTAAAACGATTAATCGCGATTAATTGCATTAAAAAAAATGTTGACATACTATATGTGTGTATGTACTGTGTGTACTTATGTATATATAAATACACACACATATGTATATATTTAAAAAAAAAATTTGTATTGTAAAATGATGAATCGGGATTAATCCCATTCAAAATAAAAGTTCATGTTTACATACTATGGGCCAGATTTACTAACAGCTTGCGCCAGTGCAAACCAGGCTTTACTACAGACGCGCAGTGAAGAATTAGCGCTGAAAAGGCATGAACAGTTATTTTTGCACCTGACCTGATTGAATATGCTTTTGTAGGAGTTTCCCTTTCAGACGCAAAATTTATGGGAGGAGAGTATTCAAATAAATCACGTAACGAGATTTACTAACATCATCAAATTACTGGTATTTGTGCCATTATTTAACGCCCCATAAAAGCATGTCTTAAACTTTTTTGCGCTTGAAATGGCTGCAATTATTGTTGCTAGGAGAGGCACCGCAGAGAACAGAGAGCGCGTGGTAGAAGAGAGGATTTTTTCCACATGTATTAATTTATTTGGAATGCCAGAAGAACACATTGTACAAACATATCATTTGCCAAGCCATGTTATTTTTAATTTGCTTCAGGAAATAAAAGACGACTTGGAAATCTCAACTACGAGTCACACATAGGTCTATCAAAACTTCTTGCAACCATTCATTTTTTGGCCTTTCAACCATTTTACGAACTGTGGATTCTTTACTTCTTTATTCTTGATTTGCGACTATGCTAATTTGCGCTGCGCTTGGTATATTTCATTGGTCGATATGTAAATGAGATGTTGTGTCTGTGTTTAATTTGCGCGTCGTCAATAAATCACCTGCAGAAATTTCCATGCCCATCGGAGCTGTTTTGGAATTGCGCTCTCGCGCTAATTTGCCGTTTAAACTGGCCCATAGTTGTTTATTATCATCTATTATTGATGAATCTGTCAAAAAATGTTTAGGTCACATTTCCTATGGAAGCCCTTTATCGTACTTTTTCTAAATCATAATTCTGACATATAAATTAGAAATTTTGACTTAAAAGACAAAACTTTTTATGTCATAATTCTGACTTTTTATGTCATAATTTTGATTTTTTTTATCTCAAAATTATGTCTTTTTGTCATAATTTTGATTTACCAAAGCATGATTTTTTTCCCTATGTGGCTTAGCATCTCATAATTTCAACTTTTAATGTCATAATTCTGATTTTTATGTCAATTATTTATCAAAGCATGACTGTTTTCTTAACAATTTGGATTTCTTATGTGGCAGAAATGGGCTTCCACACATTTCTCTCCAATTTCAAATATATATTTTTTTATTTATTATCCTAATAAGATTTATTGCCTTAATATCTTTAATTATAATATCTTTATCTTAAATACAACTAAAAAAAAAAAAAAAAAAAAAAAAAAAAAAAAAAAAAAAAGTAAACTATCACTACTTTAAAAATAACAATATTTTTTGGACATTATTTTTAGGCAATTAGGCTACTTTTATTACTTTAAAAATAACAATATGTTTATTTAATTAATTGTTTTACCTTATTTTTTAGGCAATCAGGGTAATTTTCATTACTTTAAAAATAACTTTTTTTTTTTTTTTTTTTACTTTTTTTTAGGCAATTAGGCAAATTGTCATTACTTTAAAAATAACAATATGTTTACATTACAATAAAGAGACTTTAGCAGATAAATATGCTTAACTGTCTAAAACTAAAATCACAGCACGCCAGAGAAATCCTAACAGTCCTAAAACAGGCTTTATTTACTTAATATAATTTGAGGTAAAATATAACGGGCATTTCTTGGTGAGATTCCTTTTGCAGAATCATTTGAATCCACTTTGCTTGAAGTGACGCTTGAGTCTCTTACCGCTGTGAATGCGCAGGTGCTCTTTGAGGTGATGTTTGTATTTAAAGGCCTTTCCACACTGATTGCACTTGAACTTTCTGTTCTCCAGACCGGGCTCAGACATGGAGTTCTGGAAGAGACGTGCAATCATGAGCATGCTGTGTTTCTGTATGTGTGTGGTTAGTTATGCATGCATTTGATGTCAGCACCTTGTCGTGAGTCTGGTGGAGGGTCAGGTGTCGCTCCATTTGAGCGCGGTACGGCGTACTGTATCCACACAGAGGACAAGCGCTGTCTCCTCCATCCCTGTCCTGACAGAACTTCATGTGTTCCTGCAGAGACGCGTCACGCCGGTACGTCCGCTGGCAGTATGGACACATCTGGACAGCTGTCCCAGGGTTTAAGGATCCACCGTCTGCACAGAGAGATTCCGGTCACTTTTTGTTTTGGGACTCATCTTTAAATAAATAAACAGTCAAAAATCAGTTTTTCAGTAGAAAGAAAGAATTAAAACAGGTTTGACATCCCAGGGAACAAATTTAGGATATGTTTTGAAATGTTTCTGAAACGTTGAAATGCCCAGTTTTCTTCTTGTGATTATAAAGTTTACAAAAACATTTCCTACAACACTGTTATTTTCCCTCAAAATATGTTATTTGAACGTTTTTTTGTTTGTTTGTTTGTTTTGTTTTTTAAAGAATGTAAAAATGTAGTTTTCTTGTTGTGATTGTAATATTATGTAAAGGTTACAAAAACATTTCTCAGAACATTCTAATGTTATTTTTACCCAAAATATAATGTTTTTTTTTTTTTTTTACGTTTATTTTTAATATTTGAAGACTGTTAAAATGTCCAGTTTTCTTTTTGCGTTTCTAATGTTATTTAAATTTTTCTAAAATGTTTCTTGGAATTTTAGCCAAAATGTAACATTATTTGAACATTTATTTTTAATATTCTAAGAGCGCTAAAATGTCCAGTTTTCTTGTTGTGATTGTAATATATTTTAAAGGTTACATAAATGTTTTCTTACAATATTCTACTGACATTATTTTTACCCAAAATACAATGTTATTTGAACGTTTATTTTGAATTTTCTAAAAATGTTAAAAAGTCCAGTTTTCTTGCCGTGATTGTAACATTATTTAAAAGTTTCTTTTATTAGAACATTCAGGTACAAATAACAGAAGGATGTTTATCAGAATGTTAATCCAAAAACATTTTCCCTCAATGTTATAAGAACGTTCATCAAATACTACTAAAATTTTAAGAATGTTCCATAAACATTACTTTAAGAACATTTTGTCCTAACATTTATATAACTTTTAATAAACATTAGTGAAAGTTGAGAGAACGCTGCCTGTTAGCTGGGATGAGGGTGAGTAAATGATGACAGAATGATCATTTCTGGGTGAATCATTTCTTTAAAGTGGTCATGAAATGGAGAATCAAAATGTTCTTGATATTTATTTTACACATATGAGAAGTTGTTATAGTAAAAATAGAAAAAGTTTTTTGTTTGAGAGAAATCCACATGTAATGCTCATTTCATATGCAAAGATGTCAGCCAATCATAGCAGTGGGCGTTTACATCGACGTCTCACAGCAGACACGCCTCTTCCAATCGACCATTTCTTTCTAAAATGACCATTTATATCTAAATTTTGACTGTTTTTAAAGAAAAACCATACTTGGATTATAATTGCATCCCAGGACACATTATAAAATGATGGAAAAAATGAATTGACAAGCTCTGCTATTTGACCTTTGCCCTCGGGCGACTCGTGTTCTCCTGGTGACCAGCAGACGGGCGACATGTCGCCGTGAACGCCGTCTAAATGGTAGGAGCTGACGGATCCGTTGCATTGTTGTGTGTGAATCGGGCTGAGCAGGTGCGACACAGAGTCGTAATGCGGCGCGCCGTCCATCACACGAGCATCAGCCTGACCTGAAAGAGACACATGCATCAACATTATCATCACGCTACTGGATTACATTACAAAAACAGGCTGAAAGATAAACAAACGTTAGTGTTTTCATCTTAATAACTTTTAAACGTAAGTCATATTAAAGTTTAAAAACATTTTTACTTTTATCTAAAGGTGATAAATGTGACCCTGGACCACAATATACAAAATAATGGTCAATTTATTTTGTATATATATATAATTTATATGTATATATATATATATATATATATATATATATATGTATATATATATATATATATATATATATATATATATATATATATATACACATGATATTAGCTGAACAAAAGTTAGAAGTAATAAATAAAAGTGTTTTATATATATATATATATATATATATTTTAAATATATTTTTTACATTTTTTAAATATATTTAAATGTGTAAGTATTACTTAAATTTACTGTTTTTAATTACATTTAGAATATTTTGAGGGGAACATTATGCCATAAAGACTTGCTTTTATTTAGTTCAATGTCAATTTGTGTTTCATTTCATTTTAACTTTACATCAAGTCAGTGTTAAAAGTAATATGTTTGCAAGTTTATATTAACATTATATTTATTTAAAAAGTTTAATAATGTTTTCAAATAACGAAAAGATCATGTACATGCAATTAAAAAAAATACAATAAAAATGTATAAAGTAAACAAACATTAAAGTGCAAAAAAACTATAAAATAATCAAGCAAGCATAGTTTATATATATTTTTATATTTAATTTGATATTTTTAATATTCAAAATAATCATAAAATAATCAAAAAAGATGCACACAACATAAAAATAACAATAGAAGCAAAGAATAAAAAAACAATGAAAACATTTTCAACTCATATCTTTTCTAGTCTGGCATGATTTAGTCCAGATTAAAATGAAAAATGTGTAAACTAAAATAAACATCAAGCCTTCAAATATTTGTTCGGCTGTGCATATGTAAATGCTGTTTGTCTTTTTTATAGCTCACATCACAGTTATTAGTTTCCTTATATCAGCCTGTTGTCATTCATGTAGATCAGAGATGTTGTTACTGTGATTCTCACAAATGAAATATGAAGGATGCCTCAGCTTGAAAAGAAAATGGCTCGAATGTTGCAGAAATCCTCCCTTGAAACCAATAAGACTAAAATACAAGCAGAAGCGCGCAAGGAGGGATGCCAGCGCTGCGACGCGACGCAGGACCAGCTCTCAAATGTTTGCAGATGTTGGCATGGGCTTTCCAGCGCTCTCTTTCTCTCATGTGGCCGTGGAAGAGTCCGCGCTGTAAATAGTCTGTTGTAGGCGAACTCTGAGCGTTTGATCTCCGGCGAACAAAAGAGAAACGCTCACACGCTCAGTTTTGATTTCGTCGGAGGACCGTCACCTCGTTTGATGTGAGGAAACATTACGAGGCTTGATGAGCGCAGCAGTTTTGACTGAAAGCGATCAGACTCATTACATTCATGATGATAATTACTCTTTAATGTGTCATGTCTGTACTGTGTGAAGCTGACGTGAATGTAGGCCGCTCACTCATCCTTCTAAACTTCCTCATCACATCTGATGAGTTTAAGTAAAAATTCTGAATTCTATGTAGTACAGATCTCTTCAAGGGTGAGAAAAACACTAAAACTAATAATGTGATTCTCGCATACTACTTACTGAATATTGCATACTAAGTATGCATACTGCTATTTTCTAAAAATAACATGTGAAACACTACATGACCTCAATATGAGAATAGCATCTGGTTGTTATTAATATACATTTATTTTTTTATTTTGCATTTTACATTTTTGTGTTTTGTATGGATCAGTTCTATAGGGTGAGAAAAACAAATTGGTTACTTTAGGTTACTTTGTTCAGAACACAATCCTGTGCACCCTTTCAAGGGTTGGAAAAGCAAATAATGTCAACAAATGTCATTTTAGGTCACTTTAGGCTGTTCAGAATGAAATCCTACTATATTACTTACTGAATACTGCACACCAAGTATGCATACTGCTATTTTCTGACAAATAACGTGTGAAACAGTGCATGACCTCAGTATGAGAGTAGCATCCAGTCATCATTATTGAAATATGTTTGTTTTTATTTAAAATTTTTGTAGTTAGTATGTACTAAGTACACTAAAACACTAAAACCAGGTTTTAATGTCACTTTACGCAATGCTGGCATACTACTTACTAAATACTGCACATTACATAGGCATACTGCTAAAAAAAATATGTGAAGCAGTATGCAGTATGCAACAGTATTGTGCTACATTGTTGTCTCATGTATTCAACATGAGTCTGGCATCCAGTCACCGACATTAAAAAATACTTTTTATTTTGCATTTCGAATTATTGTAGGCTACTTATTACGGACCAGTTCAAGGGTGAGAAAAACACTAAATGTTTTTAAAACTAGGTTTTATTGCCACTTTAAGTCCCTTTGTTCAGAATGTAATCCTAGCACACTACTTACTAAATACTGCACACTAAGTATGCATACTGCTATTTTCTAACATATTATGTGAAACAGTATGCAGTATGCAACAATTCCAGACAGCAGAACGCTACATTGTTGTCACATAACCTTAACGTTTTATTTTTAATTTTTGTACTTAGTATGGACAAGTTCAAGGATGAGAAAAAACACTTCATGTTGTTCTTTAAAAAAAAATAATAAAAAAATAAAAATAAATAAATAAATAAATAAATAAATGCATTTTATTTATTATTATTTTAATGGATTTTTGAAGTGAACTTTAGGTTTACCTTATTTTTTTCTGATCATGTATTCTACTATTTGTTAGAAATAAGGCAGTAAACAGCATACTGTAGTATGCTACATTGTTGTCACATGACCTCAACATGTATGAGTAGCATATAAAATAATGATGGTTGGATGCTCTTTCATGTTGAGGTCATGTGACAACAATGTAGCATACTACAATAGTGACTGGATGTAAAAAGTACACTGTATAGTGTACTTCATACAGCTTCTTTGTTAAAACTGTTCTTGATGTTTCATTATAGGTTCTTCAGATCTCTTATTCTGGAGTATAAAAAGGATTCTCCTGTAAAAGCCTGTTTTTGGTTTTAATTGGAGTCTTTATTTTGGAGTTGTTTTGCGTGAAGTGCCTGCTGGAGTGACTTACAGTGTTCAGGGTCTGCGGCTGGGATTTTGAGCGGCGTGGTTTCGGTGTCGGCCCAGCTCTCCGCACACGGGACGGGACTGCCGGGCTCCGTGCCCTCGCTGGGCGTCAGACTGACTTTATCCTGAGCATCTCTGCTGTCCAGAGCCTCCATCCCCCAAACGCTGCCCTCATCCTCGCCCTCAGAGCCCAGGCAGCGCTCCAGCTCCCCTGAGAAAGCACAGCATTAGCACTGACGTCACAATGAATAATACAAATAAAAACTGCATTGCAAAAATGTCTCAAAAACTGATCACACATGATCTAATTAATGACATTCACAAATGTATAAGTGTTTCCAGAGTACTTATCAATTTATATTTTCATTTATTAACTTGGAAATAATATTATTTTATTACCTCTGCTCAATATCTAATTCTGTCTAAAGTGAAAGTTTAAAATGAATTTAAAAAGTGCATCACAAAAATGTCTCAGAGTGAACTTTTATCAATTTATAAATTAATTTATTAATTGAAAATAATATTTTATTATCCTTGCTTAATATCTAATTCCATCTAATGTGAAAACATTGTTTTTTATGATAAATAAAAAATTGCATTGTAAAAATAGCTCGGAAATTGATCACACTTGATCTAATTAATGACATTCACAAATGTATAAGTGTTTCCAGAGTACTTATCAATTTATATTTTCATTTATTAACTTGGAAATAATATTATTTTATTACCTCTGCTCAATATCTAATTCTGTCTAAAGTAAAATTTTAAAATAAATTGCATTGCAAAAATAGCTTGGAAATGGATGAGATTCTATTCTAATGAAAGACATTCACACATTAAGTGTCATTATTGATTTTTTTCCCATTTTTAATTTTTGCACAGACCCATTCAAAGGTGAGAAAAAACACTTAATGGTTTTTAAAGGTCACTTTGTGCATGCTATTCTAGCATGCTGCTTAAGACTGCATATTAAGTATACATACTTCTGTTCTCTCTCTCTCTCTCTCTATATATATATAGGAAACAGTATGCAATATGCAACAGCTTCAGTATTTATTTATCATTTTATTAATGTACACATTATTTATTAATTTGGAAGTAACTATAGTACTCAAAAAATGTAACAAATTTTAAAAAATAATCAAAAATAACAACAATTAACCTTGATCTCAGCATAACGTTAAAAGAGCTGCAGGAATTTAATATAAGCTGACTAACAGTTTTAACCCTAGATGTCAGCCAAAGGGTTAAGATTAAGATCTTGTGAAGAAAAAAAAAAAAACAGTTAACATTAAACGGAATAGATAAAAAAAAGCATGACAAGTGTGAAGTTCTCTGAAATCACAAGTGCACATGTGCAACGGTTTTTAATGCAAATGAGTGAAAATTAAATTCATGTCAGTAAAGGCTTTTAAAATGATTCCTGTAGGATTAGATATAAGAATTAATCCTCATGCACACACACACACACACATACACACACACACATACACACACAGATGTGTTTTTAATGTTTGAATTTTTATTCGGCCTAATCGCTTAAATCTTGTAAAAAGTCACAAATGTGCAACATGAACTTGATTAAATGGAGAACAGGCTATGATTTACATCAGCTGGCTTTTATACATTTATAAATACACTTGAATGGATTGGCAGCCACAGACTCAAAGCATTATAATTTTCCCAAATGGGAATTGGGGTGTGCAGTATTTTTGGGTGAAGAGCGCATGAGAAAATGAAGGCCTGAAAGCTGTTAGGACAGCAGATAGTTTTATTTAAACTGCGAGCGAACAAACCAGGCATTTTTTCTTTGTTTCAGAGTTCACTTGGCCCGACGTGATGTGTTGGTTTAATACACGTTCCCTGTGAAAGCTATTTTATCTTTTTTTGTATTCATCAAGAAACATATGACTGCGCATATCTGTGGGCGAAGCGGAATCGAGAGCGAATGCTTTCACATCGTGAAACTGGACATTATTTGTCATGCTGGCCTAATTACTGGAGAAATCCTGCACTAGTAATATGACATTTGATCATCAATGTACTTTTGCTATGAATCATAATTTAATTTGATCTATTTTTTACGATCAGATCATTGCTATACTCTTCACAATCTCTATACAGGTTTAAAATGCTAATTTTTATTAGCAGTATTTTTTGTTTTCCATAAACAGTAGTAAATGCAACACAAATATATCACAAAAATGCTACAGAATCACCTTTCTCAGTGTTTTTGTGATGCAACTGTATTCATAAACATTAAAAAACAGTAAATTAATGGATTACTCATGACATATTGCTGATTTGTGTATTATTCTGGTTTTGTTGCACTACTAAGACTGTTGCTTTTTTTCATTAATATTTTCCGTCATTTCTAAGTTACTTTATATGTCTGCTAAATTAATAAATGTAAATATAAACTACCAAATTAATGCAAATCAAATATTTGCTGAACTTTTAAGTGCAATCCAGTTTAAAAATAACATTGGCATTTATTATTAAACATTTTCATTATCAGATCACTGCTACAATGTTTACAATCTCTAAACAGGTTTAAAATGATAATTTTTATTAGCAGTATTTTTGCAACAAAATAAATGCAACATCACAGAATCACTGTAGAATCATTGTTTTTGTGATGCAACTGTGCTCATAGGCTTTCATGAAGTTAAAAATGCATGAAATATTGCTGGTTTGTACCATTTTGGTTTTGTTGCACCACTAATATTGCTTTTTATCATAATCATCATTCATTTGTAAGTTTATTTGCATGTGTGCTAAATGAACAAATGTAAACCAAAAAAGACATGGTTAATGTAAATTAAATAAGTGTTGGCACTCAAAAGCTGATCTTTTAAGTGCACTCAAGTGTAAAAATAAGAGTAGTGTTAAAGCAGCATGCAGGATGGAGTTGTGGGCGATCTTTCATCATTCTGAAGCTGAACTCTGTGAGTTTATTAGCGTCTCTAATCAGTTGGTACGGCAGGGCAGGAAGCTACAGTTTCAATTCGACTGTAATGGAACAAACAATGCAGCGCTGACGCATGCAGGAGTGTGTGTGTGTGTGTGTGTGTGTGTGTGTGTGTGTTTGTGAAGACCCACTGCTGCTCACGTATGAGTAATACACCTCTACTCAATGTACAGTGACTTGCGAAAGTATTCATACCCCTTCATTTTATTCGATTTTTTATGTTGCTGCCTTATGTTAAACTGCTTTAAATGACTTGTTTTTCCACATCAATCTACACTCCATACACTATATTGACAAAGCAAAAACAGAATTGTCACAAATTTATTTAAAAACAAAAAACTGAAATAAGTATAATAAGTATAAGTATTCATACCCTTAGCTAAATATTTAGCTGAAGCACCTTTACAGTCTCAAGTCTTTTTTGTTTGATGCGACAAGCTTTGCTCATCAGCATTTGGCAATTATCTGCTATTCTTCTCCTCACCTCTTCACCTCTCAAGCTCTGTCAGGTTGAATGGGGGCAGATGCACATTTTCAGGTTTCTCCAGAAATCTTTGATTGGGTTCAAGCTCAGGCTGTGGCTGGGACTCAAGGACATTCACAGAGTTGTCTATAAGCCACTCTTGCTGTGTGTTTAGGGTCATTGTCCTGTTGGAAGGTGAACCTTCTGCCCAGTCTGAGGTTCTGAATGCTCTGGACTGGGTTTTCATTAAGGCTATCTCTATATTTTGGTGCACTGAGCTTTTCTTCTACTCTGACGAGTCCCTCAGTCTCTGCCGCTGAAAAACAGCCCCACAGCATGAGGCTGCTACCAGCACACTTTACTTTTGGGATGCTACTCTGCAGGTGATGAGCAGAGCTGGTTTGCTTCAAACATGATGCTTAGAATTGAGGATCATCAGACCAGAGAATCTTGTTTCTCACACTCTGAGGGTCCTTTAGGTGCTTTTTTTTTTTTTTGCAAATTCCAAGTGTGTTTTCATTTGTCTACACTGAAGAGAGGATTGAGTCTTGCCACACCAGCATAAAGCCCAGATCAGTGGAGTGTTGCAGTGATGTTTGTTCTTCTGTAGGTTTCTCCTGTCTCCACATATGATCATGGAGCTCAAATAGAGTGACCATCAGGTTCTTGGTCACCACACCAACCAAAACCCTTCTCTATCAATTGGTCAGTTTGGCCAGGAGGCCAGCTCTAGGAAGAGTCCTGGTTGTTTCACACTTCTTCCATTAAGGGTAACAGAGATTATATGCCTGAGCTAAATTTCAACTGTCCCAGATAAGGGTATGAATACTTATGCAATGGAATCAATTAATTTTTTTTATTTTTAATAAATTTGCAATGTTAAAAACCTGTTTTTTGCTTTACCATTATGGTGTATGGAGTATAGATTGATGTGGAGAAAAACTAATTTAAAGCAGTTTAACATAAGGCCACAACATAACAAAATGTGAAAAAAAAAAATGAAGGGGTATGAATACTTTCGCAAGGCACTGTACATGTGAAACACGTGCTGTTCCCACCGGTTCACTGCAGATGCAAACACATACACACACACACTCCTGCACCCATAATGCATATTACGATCAGGGCCTTTCCAGTTATGACTGTGCAAAACAGGGGCGATCAAACCCATCAGCGATGATGAGTGTTAAAGTTTTCATTTCACATGGAGAAACTCATTTTTATGAGTGCTATTTATCTATTTATCTATCTACACCACCAGTTAAAGGTCTGAAAGATCTGTTTCTCATGATCTTAAAACTTGTTCATTTTAATCTTCTGGTTAAATTAGTGTAGTAGATATGTGAGTATGTGTATGTATGTATATGTAATATATATATATATATATATATATATATATATATATCCATATATATCTATTTATTTATCTATCTATCTATCTGTCTGTCTGTCTGTCTATAATTTATTTAATTTTTTTATATTGTTCTGTCATGCTTTTGATCGACTTTTTGACATTATTTATATTTTGTTCGCCTGTCTAATCTGAGTACAGAGATCATTTTTAATGCATTAATGTGCCATATCTTTAATAAGTGATGTGTTGCGATGAGCGGACAGAGACTGGTGCCGTGGCGGAGGGGTTTCCCTGGAAGAACACAGAACAGAACCGGGTCTGCTTCGCATTAAGCTGTAATTTGCTGTATGTGTGAGTGACAGCGGCCTGCATCATTATCACACTGGATGGCTCACATTATCTCTCTGCATTCAAGCACATTCTTCACTCAGGGTTTTATTTCACTCATAAATCTCTGTAGAGACGCAGGGGGCCGCAGATTGAGAGAGAGAGTCAATAAAACACACATCAGATGATGCTTTAATAGCACACAGCACAGAAAATATGCACTGAACTGACAAAATAATTATAATAAAATATTTAAAACATGTTTGATGATTTAAAAATGGACTTTTACTTTATTTATTTTCTTTATGTGTTTGTTTGTTTGTTTGTTTATTTCTCTTTGCCTATAAAGCACACTTATGTTAGTCTGGCCTTTGCTTTTTTTATGTAAATATTTTTTGTTCTATTTATCCTTTCTCATCTTATTTTACTGAAAAGCAAAAACATGAATTCCTGCATTTATAAAAACTGATAAAAAATCTGATCCATGTATTAAAGTTTTAAATGAGGTTAAGAAACGAATATTGGCCGCCATTAAAAGACAAGCACATCTTCTGCATCTTTAGCTGGAAAAACCTGACGTAGATATTCTAATCTGAGCGTTTCGTTCATCTGAGGAAAGACTTGAGCATGCAAACTTCAAACGTTTACTTTTCCTTTTAAAAAGCATGTGGTAAATTGTGGTTACAATGAGGTAAAAACATCAAACGGGAATTGCAGATGAACAGCAGTGGGAGTCGCGGCGTTGTGTCATGGTGGATGAAGGTGTTTCAAAACTTTCGTTTCTTGCCAACACAAAATCCACACTACTTATCATTCTACACTCATTTACTCCACAACCTGACCTAAAAAAATGCATTAAATCATGAATTATGAGTAAGAAAGGGTGTCTTAAAATACAAAAAGCCACATGTCAGAAGGAAGCAGCATGATGTGTCATTTTGACTTACTAGAACACACTGCTAGTTTAAAAGGTCAAGCTGCAAATATTGTGATGAGCAACAATGAGAGAAAATACCAAAGGGCACATTCTGCAAGAAAGCAAAACCACACTCAGTCTTACCTTCGGCGAGGTCACATGTGCTGCGATCCGTGATTAGTATCCTTTGAGCAAACATCCAACAATTCGAATTTCTCGAAGAAGTTTAACAACACAGCGAGGATTATCTGACTCGGCTATTTTCACACTCTGACAATGAGTCAGAGACGCACCACATCACAGCTTCAACACCTCCCACGGCTCTCCGGCGTATATACCTCACACTACACAGACGTCACTCGAAGGGGTCAACCCTGGACAGAACGCAGATCACAGTTGCTGTTTGCATCAGCTCACGTCCCCGTGTGATTCTCATAAGTCACACAGGAGGTCAGTCATCTCACACATGCTCTGATAAGCTCTGATAAGAGAGCGCTTCCTACGCTGAACGCAGCATCACCTTCTCTCAGAGCCACTGATGTTACTGAGCCAAGAGCCCAGTGTGTTTCATTTAAGTACTGTACACTCTTAAAGATAAAGGTGCTTCATGATGCCATAGAAGAACCTTTTTGTCTAAATGGTTCCATAAAGAACCTTTAACATCTGAAGAACCTTTCTGTTTCACAGAAGCTTCTTTGTGGTGAAAGAAGGTTCTTCAGATCATAAAAAGATGGTTCTTTAAAGAACCTTTGACTGAATGGTTCTTTGTGGAACCAAAAATGGTTCTTCTATGGCATCGCTTGAAGAACCTTGTGAAGCACCTTCATTTTTAAGAGTGTATCAGTGTACGAGGAGAAATAACACTACACAAATGGGTCAGCAGTTGACACGCTGACAAAATTTACAGGATAAATTTAAACAAGTCATGAAACTGTATTTGCATCGCACTGCATTCACCCTTTTTAATTAATTAATAAAATAATTATACTGATTATGATATTTAATTATATTGATTGTTTCATTATGATTATTTAATTTTATATACATATATAATATACATTGCATTCACTTATTTAATTAAATAATTACACTGATAATAATATTATATTATATTATATTATATTATTTCATTATACACACACACACACACACACACACACATATATACATACATGCATACATATATATATATATATATATATATATATATATATATATATATACAGTCATGGCCAAAAATATCGGCACCCTTGGTAAATATGATCAAAGGCTCTGAAAATTAATCTGCATTGTTAATCACAAAAATCTAAGCTTTCATTGGATAATAAGAATTTTAAATGGGGGGAAATATCATTATAAAATAAATGTTTAACTCAAATACACGTTGGACACAATTATTGGTACCCCTAGAAATTCTTATGAGTAAAATGTCTCTGAAGTATATTCCCATTCATATTCACAATTTTGAGCACTCCAGGGTGATTATGAACATGAAATTATCCAGCCATGGCTTCCTGTTTCACAGAAATATAAATAGGAGGGAAAACAAAGCCTAAATTCCCTTAATCATCCATCACAATGAGAAAAACCAAAGAATATATTTCTGATGTGCAGCAAAAGATAATTGAGCTTCACAATTAGTGAAGTGACTTTAAGAAAAGAGCTAGAGCAGTGACAATTCCCATTTCCACCATCAGGACAATACTTAAGAATTTCCAATCAACATAAATGTTATGAAACTGCCTGGAAGAGTATGTGTGTCTATATCGTCCTAATGCACGCTGAGAAGGAGAGTTTGAGTGGCTGAAGACTCTCCAAGGACCACAGCTGGAGAATTGCAGAAAATAGTTGAGTCTCGGGGTCAGAAAACCAGAAAACAACAAACTCCAGCATATTCAGTTATCAGACACGACTGGAACTTCAAATGGGACTGGCTTCTATGGTCAGATGAAACTAAAAAATGAGCTTTTTAGCAGCAAACACTCAAGATGGGTTTGGTGAACACAGGGATAAAAAGTACCACGTGTAGAATGAAATATACTGCTGTATTTTTGATGTTGTGGGCCTATATTTCTGCTGGAGGTCCTGGACATCTTGTTTGGACACATGGCATCATGGATTCTATCAAATACCAACAGATAAAAAAATCAATAAGTGACTGACTCTGTTAGAAATCTTATAATGGGCCATGTTTGGATCTTCCAACCGGACAATAATCCAAACACAAACCTCAAAAACAACACAAAAATGGGTCACTGAGCACAAAAGCAAGCTTCTGCTGGCCATTCCAGTCCTCTGACCTGAACCCTGTAGAAAATGAGTGGTGAACTGAAGAGAAGAAGCACCAACATGGAGCTGGGAATCTAAAGGGTCTGGAGTGATTCTGGATGAAGGAATGGTCTCTGATCTCTTGTCAGGTGTTCTCTAACCTCATCAGGCATTATAGGAGAACATTTAGAGCTGTTAAACTGGCAAATGGAGGTTTCAAAAAGTATTGAATAAAAGGGTGCCGTTAACTGTGCCCAATGTGTATTAGAGAAAAACATTTATTTCATAATGATATTTCCCCCCATTTTAAATTCTTATTATCCAAAGAAAGGTTAGATTTTTGTGAATTTTTTAAATAAAAGATCAAAAGGATTAACAATGCAGATTAATTTTCACAGCCTTCTTTGATCATATTTACCAAGGGTGCCGATATATTTTTGGCCATGACTATATATATATATATATATATCAATAGCGGTCTGTGCATTTCATACATAGGCCTTCAGTGGTGTCCTACATGAATTAATCCACCTCTTAACACCATCATAATGATGCCACAGCTATAGAAACCATAAATATTATACAGAAATGCAGTATAACAGGGCATTGCATCACAGATGTGTATCTCAAGTAGCGAGAATGAATGCCATTACTAAAGCAAGAAAACCAGTTAACACAATTCAACAAGTTGTCACAGCTGTGCAACATACATCATCTCTAGTTGAAGAATATATATATAAGCAACATCAAGAATCCTCTTAAGTAAGAGTAGAGAGCTAAACTGATGTAAAAAGCAGATCATTAGATAAGAAAAGTTTGAGATCTCTTCTGAAACACTAGATTCATGGGGTCTTTTCATTAGAAAAAAAAGCAAATTCTTCATTTAATTTCTGTTTAGACGACTCAGTAGAGATATTTAAATGATATTTGCTTGTGACTGAGATATTAACAGGGATTTCAGAGTGTGTGGGAAGCTTTCACAGCAGCTTCATCAAACGTGTGTTTGTGTTCCAGACGTAGTATCAGTTCCAGGTCTGATGCATTATGGGAACCCGTAAGAAGAACGACAAATCACTAATGACATCTCTTTATCGCAGATGTTCCTCCAAGACAGCAGTGAGATTAATGGAGAGCAAACGGGTCTCAGAAAAACACCCAGAAATCTCACGTGTCTCCTCTAGGGCTTCAGAAGAGATCGCAGCAATGATTTGACCAGAAACAACACTTCAGATCTCAATAACTGCTATTACTGTAGCTTAACTGACTCATTTGTGCTTTTACTTCACCTTGGGGATTTTAGGAGAAACATCTGAAACAAAGTTGATAATTCAGTAAAAGATAGTGACATAAAAGCAATGAATCTTTCCTCTAGTTATATTGTAGTGATAGTTTGTTTATGCATTTGTCTGTTGAAATGGAGCAGCTTCTCAAGCGCTTTCTTTCTTCTCTTCAGCAATTATAGACATTGCATGCCTAGTTTGTTGTATATAGTTTGTTATAACACAAATAAATGTCCAAAAGTATCTGATCACTTCTAAATGTGTGAATGTGATTCATCATGATGCTGAAGGATGTTTTCTCGTCACTAACCTCAGTTCTTCTTCATGTTTGTGTCTCAAAGTGTTTGAATCAGGTGTTTTTAGTGAATGTGTGAGGTCAGTTCTCACATTAACTAGCAGCAGCATCCACTAACTAACCACTAACCACACTGACTGTTTTCTAGTGTTTTAGCAGTTAAAACCTAACAAATGTGACCCTCTCTGTGAAATCCAGGCTAAAGTCTCAAAATCTAATTATGAGATAACACGCATCAAAGTTTGATTTCAACCATTGATTTCACTATGATATCAATCTTTGACATGGTCTTACTCAGTAAATATTAAAGATATCAATGTTACATTTTCACAGATTGTTCTTTACCTTATGAAGTATGATTTTATGTAGAAAACAGTAAATCACTAAAAAATGACTATAGCTGGGTTTTCACAGCCAGGGTCACAAATGTCTTTTTCTAAAATGTTTTGCTTTTGAAGTGTTTGTGCATCTTTCCTTACAAAAAATGAAACCCAAGTTAGTCCAAACTAAATAGCAGTTAAATTAATATTTTAGCAGTTAAAACCCAACAAATGTCTTTTGTTTTTAAAGTGTGTTTCTGCATCTCTATTTATAATAAATGACATGATATTTAGATTTATGAATTCCAGAAATGCATTTATCCAAAGCGACTTGCATTGCATTCAAGGTACAAATCTACATTTTATCAGTTCATGTTTCCCTAGGAATCGAACCCATGACCCTGATGTTGCGAGCTTTGTGATCTAAAGTTTGAGCAACAAAAAAGCCTATTTGGTGTTTGATATTTGATATTTTAGCAGTTAAATAGCAGTAAAAACATATTTTTAGCATTTAAAACCCAACAAATGTCGTTTTCTGTAATGTTTTGTTTTTACAGTATGTTTGTGCATCTTTCTTTACAAAAAATGACATCTGGTATTTAATATTTAGTAGTTAAAACCCAACTACATAGTAGTTAAACTAATATGTTAGCAATTAAAACCCAGTTTAAACATAAACAAATGCCTTTTTTCGAAAATGTTTTGTTTTTGAAATGTGTTTGTGCATATATATATGATACTTTATATCATATCTGATAATATTCAGGAATTTTTAAAGGTGACAAAAAGTTTCCAAACGCTTTTAGGGCTGATGTAAACAATATAGCTTGAAATACGATTATTTTAAACATAAAAATCCTTCACTCACTTTCATGTCTGCTCTTTCTTAACCGGTACGACTTTTTTTTCAGAACAGAAGATATTCTAATGCAAACCCCATTGAGCTTCACTATATGTACAAAAAACACCAAGGTTTAAAAAAAAAAAAAAATATATATATATATATATATCTATCGGAACATCTTGAGGATGAGTAAATGAGGACAGCATATTCATTTTCCAGTGATTAAGCACATCATTTGTTATGCATGATCAGATCGATTACAGTAAATTACAGTAAAAGCACCTCATTTTGTGAATTTAGTGAACTAAAGAAGCACCCTAAACAGACATAAGTGAAGTGCATAACAGGTTATCCGATCCGTTTCCAAAAAGAATCTCCTGATTCCTGATCGACGTCCTCATCTGCATTGATTGAGATGCTGTTTCAGTGACTGCATGACTGCATGAGTCGCTCTGAGAATGCAAAACGCTCTCCATCAGGGTTGGCCCCGCTGAATCACAAGCTTCAGGGTTTACGGTAAACGCGGCGGGAAGAGCACCTTCAGATCCGAGACGACCAGCCGAGCGCAGAGAACGCCAGACTGCAGAAGTGTGATTTAGCAAACAACAAAAAAAAACACCTGAAGAAAAAACGTGCAGTGAGGAAAGTGTTTGCATGTAGATGAAAGGAGTAGGATGTGTGTGTGTGTGTGAGAGAAACAGAAAGGGAGAGACGCGGGACCCCTGATTCAGATGGTGCGAGATATTCAAACGACAACAGCGGAAATTCCCTGCGCTGAAATCTGGCCAAAGGCACAATGACAAACCTTTACGCGGCGCGGCGCTGTGCTGTGCTGCATGACAGCGTGCTGTATTACACGGATCTCTGCTATCAGACGACTCCTCTGTGTTGATTTCTCTGCTATAGAAACCATTCAAACTTAGCATGAAATGGTTTGAGCTAAACTGGCTTGAACTGACCTAACCTGGCTTGTTAGGGTTGTGGGTGAAAAAGGAAATGATATCTGTAGATTTTATCATGAAAACAGCATCACACACTACAGTTTATGGGTTTGTGTGTACATACAGCACGAAAGCATTTCTTAATTAATTTTTGCATTTTGTTTTATATATATATATATATATATATATATATATATATATATATATATATATATATTAACAGTGCATATATTGCAGAAAATGTATATATATTAGTGCTGTCAAATGATTAATCATGATTAATCGCATCCAAAATAAAAGTTTTTGTTTACATAATATATGTGTGTGTTCTGTGTATCTTTATTATGTATATATAAACACACACACGCATGTATATATTTAATTAAAATATGTTGTCTTTATGTATTAAATATATTTATATATAATATAAAATATAAGAATATAAATATATAAATGTATATGCATGTAAATATTTCCAAAATATATACTGTATGTGTGTGTATTTATATATACAAAATAAATATACACAGAACACACACATATATTATGTAAACAAAAACTTTTGACAGCACTCGTTTGACAGCACCAATATATATTATATATATATATATATATATACTATAATAATTTAAAAAAATTATTAGTAGAAATGAATTATGATTAATTTATAATTAATTTTTTAATTAAAAAATGTAATTTATTAATTTAATTTCTAATTATATGTTTTTATATATTTATATATATTTTTGTATATTAATATATATATTTCATTTTCATATAGTAATGAAGTAATATGTTGATTATAATTATAATGACAAAAACATTGTATATAATTATATATAATCATAATGACAAAAAAGTCGGAATGAACGTAAATGTCATCCTATCCATTTTGTAAATGCATGTTTATTGATCATATTCTGTTTGTTTCTTCCATGTTTCTCTCTCTCTTTTTTTTTTAATTTGCCTGTAATTTTTAATCAAAATAGCTCTGGATCTTTTCTCTGGTGACATAAGCATGACTTCTCCAATCGTTTTGTTCATTTAAATGCTGCATCTTTCTTACAATCGACTCACATCTCAAAATCCAGTCCACAACCGATGCACGAAACCAGATTTTATTCTGATAATCAATTTTAACTCTGATGTACATCACAGTACAGAATAAAAGATCTGTTACTTCTGTTCATTGCGACTTAATGCCGGCAAAACAAAAATACATGGACCAAAATTACAACGAGTCCCTATATGTATTTTTTTGTTTTGGTGGCTCAAAGTCAAGAATGTGTTGTCACAGTTCCGAAATGAAAGAAAATCAAACTTGTAGATGATCTGAAGCTACATTATGAGGTAAAAATAGTAAGAAGATGCGTGATTTAAGACAGATGTTTTCTTTAGTAACCGCTTGTGTCTTTGATTTTGATTTGATTAGCTCACATTGTTTAATGACCTCCATGCAGATCATACTATCGCTCTTACGTTGTAATTTAAACCATGTATTTTATGTTGCAATTAATAAAAAGATGATGAGCCAACTGTTTTATTTGCATGCCAAAGGCAATTTTTTTCTTGCTTTTGGTGAGTGTTTTTTGTGGTTTCTGTGATCATCTCTGTGTATCTGCATAAAGAATATCACCTGTCATCGCATGTTTTTCTGTCATGAAATGTAGGCCTAATGCATGAGCGTTCAAGTGTCTCACAAATCCTCAGAGTGTTTATCAGTCAAATGCATTGGGTGTGTGCATAAAGGCCTCTCCAGATTATTGCTCAGATGTCGCTTTTTTATCATTCAGACACAAGTGAGTCAAGTTTTGACATGCATAAGTTCATATCAAGATCTCTGACCTTTGATTGCATACAGTTTGAGAATGCATTTAATTTCATCGCATCTAAGAGAAACAACTGCAATTTCAAAGAGACCTCATTCGTGAATTTTCTTGCAGAATGTTTCGGCGCTGTGTATCTGTGTGCATCCACTTTTTTGTGTGTGTGTGTGGGTCCATGCATCTGTGTTGCATGTATCTGTGTTGCATGTGTGTGTGTGTGTCTCTGGTTAGCGCTGCAGTCCAGGAATGTCGCAGCAAGTCTATGATGGCAAACACACACCACATTCTGAATCAAACCAATCCCTCGTCATTACTGTCTTGTCTCAAATCTCTCTCGCTCTCACACCGCACTATAAATACCTTTGCTTCCCCCCCAAATTTGTTTTCCTGGTCTTTTTTTTTTTTCATCTCTCGACGCAAGAAAATGTTTGCAACATCTTCCAGGCTTTCTGATGTGGCTCTTTATTTTGTACATTCGCGCAGACCGCACAATAGCGGTCGGTGGATATTAAAACATTCTCAGGGCCCGGCGCGAGAGGGCCGTTTTGAAGTTTTAATGGCGGGGTGGGGGCTAAATAAAGCTCCTCTTTGAGCTGGATAATGTGAGAGTCGGTTAGCTGCACATCAGTTGTGACATTCGCTGAGAAATTAGTGTTGGGGTTTCACAAATATGCCTGCTATCCTGCTCCGGCTTTTACGAACTCAGAAAGCATTTCTATCTCGAGTCATTAAAGAATCCGCAATCTCGCAGCTTGTGTTGTTTAATGCGAGGAGCTCAAACCACTCGCACTGAGAAGAAGAAGAAGAACATCAAATGACTCGTGTGTGTGATCTCTGCAGGCCAGGTTTCTGTGTTCCTCGTGTTCAGCATCGACTGAGCGCCACCTTGTGGAAATGTTTGGATCTGTAAGATGTCAGATCAGATTCTACAGCACACAGAAGTGTTTTTAATTAAGCAATACTGTTACTTGCTGAATTAAATTCATACCATCCTACAAAGGATTAAACTCAGTGGAAAACTGCAAAAAATAAGCGAATAATTAGAACGAGTAATATTAAAAAACTTTAGGTGGTTGACATGGATGTATACAGTACTGTTCAAAAGTTTAAGGTCAGTATTTTTTTTTTTTTTTGGAAAGAAATTAATATTTTTTTCATTCATCAAGGTCACATTAAACTGATCAAAATTAACAGTAAAGTCATTTATAATGTTCTAAAAGATTTCTATTTCAAATAAATGCTGTTCTTTTGAACTTCCTATTCATCAGTGAACTGTGAAAAATATTGTGCAGCACAGCTGCTTTCTTCATTGATAATAATCAGAAATGATTTTTGAGCTGCAAATCAGTATATTAGAATGATTTCTGAAGGATCATGTGACACTGAAGACTGGAGTAATGATGCTGAAAATTCAGCTGCGCATCACAGGAATAAATTACAGTTTAACAGATATTCACGTAGACAAAAAACTTTAAATTGTAATAATATTTCACAATTTTTACCGTTTTTACTGTATTTTTGGTCAAATAAATGTAGCCTTGGTGAACAGAAGAACCTTTTTTCTAAAATATTAAAAACAAAATTATTATATATATGTACTGTATATGTGACATTCATGCCACCGACAAATCTAAAAGATCCCTCTTTTACACAGCTAGATAAACTGTGTAAATATGTGTGTTTATTTATAT
Organism: Spinibarbus caldwelli; assembly: GCA_039654775.1. NCBI lineage: Eukaryota > Metazoa > Chordata > Actinopteri > Cypriniformes > Cyprinidae > Spinibarbus > Spinibarbus caldwelli. Next base: position 34,815,563 of record CM077236.1, read on the forward strand.
CACAGTCCACATTCTTTTGATTTGATTTCATTTGCGTGTTAATGAGAATCTAAAGTAAAGTCTTAAAAACACTCTAATTAAAGTCACAGAAAGTGCAGAGATGGCAAAAAAACCCTAATGGAACTGTGTGTGTGTGTGTGTGTGTGTGTGTGTGATTGCTGATCCTCTCGCCAAAAAAGAGAGAAAGAAAAGTGGAAAAAAGAACTAAATAAAAATGAAATTGAGTGGGTTGGAAAAATGGGAAGTTTAAAAAGGCAAACGGGGTTTTTAAGAGAATCTTTGATGTGTATCACTGGAGGACTGTGTGTGTGTGTGTGTGTTACTGTAAGTCAAAGCAGAAGGACTCGTGGGCCGTGTGTGTTTGATGTGTGTGTGATGTGGTTTCGGGGGGAAGGGAGCTGTGTGTGGCGTCAGAGGGACCAAACGGAGCGCAGGAGTCTCTTTCCCCTCCAGTCACATGTGTGTGTGTGTGTGAGTGTGTGTGTGTGTGTGTGTGTGTTACACAGATAGTCACACTTCAGTGACGCATCACTGCTCATATACAGTAAGTCAGTGCCAAATAACTTCATAATCAATAATATTTCCTCTCTCGTCGTCGCTCTGCCATCAGCCACAGACATTTATGTGTTTTAAGGAAGGCCCAGTTTTGTCTTTCTGGTTTGGCAGCGATTAAAAAACGTACTTTTCCGATCCGATTCGCGCTCAAACCCGCTGGAAAGACAAATCACAAAATCTCAATTGTTTCTCCTAAACATTAGATGTTCAGATGTTTCTTCTGTGACAAGCACACATCCCAGCAATTAGAAATATGTTCAGAAATATATGAAAACTTTATTTTTTGAATGTTCAAAACGTCCAGTTTTTTAAATGTTTTAACATTTTTTCTGAGTTCTGCGAATGCTGAAAAGAACATTCCATTTGCAAACATTATGGGAATGCTACTTTTAAACGTTCATGGAATGTTCTGAAACAAGTTTAAAAATATTAGATGAACGTCCAACTAAAAAACATTTCTGAAAAACATTCCATGACCAATGAATAAACAATGTTTTTTAAAAACAATATTGAAGACCACATAACTTTGAACAAACGTTCTATTAACGTTACAGGAAGAACGTTTGTTTATAGCGTTGAGAGAACGTTCTCTGTTATCTGGGAGAGGTCCAGAAGACCTCAGATAATGCTAACCCTGGAACAACATTTAAAACTACAAAATTTTGCTTAATCGCAACGTTTAATCGCAATCGCAAAGTTTAATCGCAACATATAATCATTGCGGTTAATAGTGTTCACCGGCATGATTCTTACTGTACATTTCTGCCATAGTCACTACTAATAACCTACTCCTAAATATAATGTAGAAATTTTGTATTTTCTGTAAAGCTGCTTTGCAACAATTGGTATCGTGAAATGCGCTATACAAATAAACTTGAAATTGAAATTGAAATATTAAGATGCAGTAGTCAGAGATCTCATTACTGAAACTTTTCTCATCAAATATCTACAATGTATCTTACTGTACAACTCATTTGTGACTAGTTCTATTCTTCCTGAGTAATTCTATTAGAAACACAAATGCAAGCTGCATTGGGTTTGTGTCCGATCATCCGTGTGTTTGATATTGCAGCGCTGCTCTGTGATGTAATCGGATTCATCGCTGACTTCCTTTCTCACGACTCGACTTCCTGCCGTCAGATCCCTGGACTTATCAAATCTGACCACCTCCATTAACACATCATACACACTCGCTCCTGACCGCAGAGCTGGAGATGTGTGACGTGTGTAGGAGAAACGGCAACACAGATCTGCTCCAATTCTCTTCTAATAACCAGACTTTCCAGTTAAAAGTGTTGGCTCAATGCTTCGACTTGTTTCGCTTTACTTAAAATGTCCTCACCAGTCAAAAATGTCCTTGTTAATTCAGTGAAACCTGTGGAAGAGCTGGAGTTCACTGTTGTAAAGGTTCAGGAATCATGTTTTGCTTTGTTTTTCTGTCACTCGGTTTTTTTTGTGAGCATTAACTGTTGCAATTACTAACTGTTTGCTTATGTCTACGCAAAATGTAACTATATTATCCTCCAGCTCTATTCTGCTAAATGCAACTATAAGGCATGAAGATAGTAAGATATTAATTTTAAACATTAACATCATTATTTTCTGTAAAGCTGCTTTGAAACATAAAACAAATATAATATACATAATTATATGGATATAACAAATATAACTGACTTCATATGAAAACCATTGATTTTGTGATAGATCCTCACTCATAAAGCCTCAGAGGAGTGTGTGTGAGTGTGTTGTTTTGTACCTGTTGACTACAGGTACAGCGTGAGGGAGGTTTAGGGAGTCTTTCTCGCTCCTTCAGTCTCAAAGCTCAAGGTCTTTATGTGATACTGAGCTGAGCTTGAACCAGTCTTATTGTGACCCGATTCATTAGTGTAAGTTATTCTGAAGAAAAAATAACGTCAAACAACTGTTAACTGTTTTCTGCCACACTTGACCAGGGGTTTTCAGTCTTTTAGACGCCACAGATATTATTACAACAATATTCTAAATGTTTAAAATATTATTTGGAAAATGTTTAGCTTCAATTATGTTACATTACTGTGTTAAATGTATTTTTTTAATTTAAGTCATAATTATTTATTAATAAATAAAATGTATTTATTATTTTTTATATTTATTTAATTAATTTAAGCAATGTACATTTATTCTAATCATTTTATTATTTAGTTAAATTTTATTTGCTAATATTTATTTATTGTTACATTTTTTACACAGTTTTTCTTTTCAACTCTTCTAAACTCTTTTTAAAACCCCTGCACTTGACAACTAGCATGATTTTGACAGTTGCATGATATTACTAGTTGCATTTATGATTAAAATTATGATTTCTGTTCATAATGATGCATGCACATTTGCTGACGGGTGTCAGATTAATAGTTGAATTGCACCATTCTGTAATGAACATGGTGCTGCTTTCACACTCAGTGACAAACACAGCAGGACGGCCTATTAAACGCCTTCCTTTAATTAAATGAGTATTTCATTTTAAAGCATCTGACCGGGATGTGACTGAAAGTCAAGTCTAAAAAATTATGAAGACAAAATGCTGAACATTCACTGAAGAATCATTCACAGTTAGGAGAGTTTAAAGTACTGATTTCGTGAATGAACTAAAGGGAACGACTGGAATATAATGTGTTTTGTTTTACCACATGACTATAAGAACAAGTAGATCCAGGACAAAACCAAATGAAAACTTCTAGTTAAGATGAGCTATTCCATTACGTATGACCTCTGTCTGTCTGTCTGTCTGTGTGTGTATATGTATGTGTATATGTGTGTGTGTGTGTGTGTGTGTGTGTGTAAATTGAGCATGGCAGTTCGCTACCACAGGACGCAAACAGGCAAACAGACTTCACTCAGCAAAGATACACTGTTTACAGCCCCGTCAGTCCATCACGACACATTGCACACAAACAAAACTCTCTACGGGTGTATGCGTTTGTGTGTTTACCGTGGTGGGTGAACTCTCTCTGTGTGTGTGTGTGTGTGTGTGTGTGTTTTAAGCGGCCGGTGCTGCATAGGTGTGTGTTTATCCCTATTCTGACAAGCAAACAGCAACATCAACACTGCAGATGCATCAGTTAGGTGAGTATCAGCACTTCCGTCCTGTGTTAAAGCATGGCACAAGTCAACTGTTTACTTCACAAACCGTCATCTAACTTCAAACACAAACTCACAGGAAAATGTTATCGCTTAGAGCTCTTTTAAAGCTCAGGAGATTGAATGGACTTTGTCTCAAATGCTTCTCCAACAGCTCATCAAGAGAAATAGAAAATAGAAAGAAATACAGCCTCCATTTGCTCTCCATTCAATAACTGAGGTCTTTTCAATAAGTGTGTTTCTGTTTTTTATAAGACGCTGGACTTAATGTGACCGAAGCTGAACATCTGAGTCACAGCAGCGGCCACACACAGACGTGACCCGAGGAAACGCATGTAAACCACAGCCTCTCACGCACACGCTTAACACACGCTTATCACGTACAAGAGACATTAACACGAGCGTGCTTCTCATGTATTAGAACTGTACTGAGAAATTCAACTTTTCCTGCTTTAATTAAGACCAGAGCTGATGATGATGCTCAGCTAATGAAAATATGTTCTAACGTTCCCATTAAGTTATGAAAACGTTATTTATGAATGTTTTCGGAATGTTCAAAATGTTAACTTCAGAAATGTATTTTCTTGGTTATATGAACATTAAGGGAACATTCCATTTCATCATTTTGCAAACATTATGGGAATGAAACTTTTGATTGTTCCCTAAACATTTTGAAACAAACAGTAACATTTAAAAAATGTTAGACAAACGTCCAACTAAAAAGTTTCAGAGATAGTGTTTTTGTGCTACAAAATGTGTTGAGAACATTATTAAAGGCCAGATAACTCTAAATGAACATTCTATTAAAATTACTAGAACTTTACTTATCATAACGTGGAGAGAACCTTGCCAGAACGTTCTGAGAACGGTATACACAATACAACATACAGCAGAGATATAATATGAAAATTATATAAATGTTTTGTATCCTCTGTCCCCTCTACTCTTCGCATTGTTTATTGAACCCCTGGGGCAGTGGATCAGGCAAAATTCAAAAATAAAAGGTATTAACATCAAAGGCGTCTAGCACAAAATAGCACTATTTGCTGACGACATAGTAGTGTACCTAAAGGATCCAACCGAATCATTGGTTGAGTTATGGGAAACATTACAAACTTTTGGGTCTTTTTCAGGATTTAAATTGAATATTTTAAAAGCACAAGTATTGACCTTTAATTATTACAATGGCGTTTTAGTGCCACATTATAAAATAATGTAAGATTACGAGATTAAAGTCGTAATATTTCAAAAATAAAGTTGAAATTATGAGAATAAAGTCTAAATTACGAGAATAAAGTTGAAATATTATGAGAATAAAGTCGAAATATTACGAGAATAAAGCAGAAATTATGAGAATAAAGTCAAAACATTACGAGAATAAAGTAGAAATTATGAGAATAAAGTAAAAATATTACGAAAATAAAGTTGAAATACTACGAGAATAAAGTCAAAATATTTCAAGAATAAAGTCGAAATTACGAGAATAAAGTCGAAATATTACGAGAATTAAGCCGAAATGCTACTAGAATAGTCGAAATACTACGACAATAAAGTCGAAATATTTCAAGAATAAAGTCGAAATTACGAGAATAAAGTCAAAATATTATGAGAATAAAGTCAAAATATTTCAAGAAAATTCGAAATTACGAGAATGAAGTCGAAATTGAGAATAAAGTCAAAATTACGAGAATAAAGTCAAAATTATGAGAATAAAGTCGAAATATTACGAGAATAAAGCAGAAATTATGAGAATAAAGTCAAAACATTACGAGAATAAAGTAGAAATTATGAGAATAAAGTCGAAATATTACGAGAATAAAGTTGAAATACTACGAGAATAAAGTCGAAATATTTCAAGAATAAAGTCGAAATTACGAGAATAAAGTCAAAATATTATGAGAATAAATTCAAAATATTTCAAGAAAATTCGAAATTACGAGAATGAAGTCGAAATTGAGAATAAAGTCAAAATTACGAGAATAAAGTCAAAATTATGAGAATAAAGTCGAAATTACAAAAATAAAGTCGAAGTTACGAGAATAAAGTCGAAATACTACAAGAATAAAGTCGAAATATTACGAGAATAAAGTAGAAATTACGAGAATAAAGTCAAAATATTCCGAGAATAAAGCCGAAATACTATGAAGATAAAGTCGAAATTACGAGAATAAAGTTGAAATATTACGAGAATAAAGTCGAAATACTATGAGAATAAAGTCGAAATATTTCGAGAATAAAGTCAAAATTACAAGAATAAAGTAGAAATTATGAGAATAAAGTCAAAATATTACTAGAATAAAGTCGAAATACTACGAGAAAAAAAGTCAAAATTACGAGAATAAAGTCGAAATATTACGAGAATAAAGTCAAAATACTACGAGAATAAAGTCGAAATATTTCAAGAATAAAGTCAAAATTATGAGAATAAAGCCAAAATATTACAAGAATAAAGCTGAAATACTACTAGAATAAAGTCGAAATACTACGAGAATAAAGTCAAAATACTACGAGAATAAAGTCGAAATATTTTGAGAATAAAGTCAAAATTATGAGAATAAAGTCAAAATATTACGAGAATAAAGTCAAAATATTTCAAGAATAAAAGTCGAAATTACGAGAATAAAGTCGAAATATTTTGAGAATAAAGTCGAAATTACGAGAATAAAGTCAAAATTATGAGAATAAAGTCAAAATATTATGAGAATAAAGTCAAAATTATGAGAATAAAGTCAAAATATTACGAGAATAAAGTCAAAATTACGAGAATAAAGTCAAAATATTATGAGAATAAAGTCGAAATACTACGAGAATAAAGTCGAAATATTTCAAGAATAAAGTCGAAATTACAAGAATAAAGTCGAAATTGCGAGAATAAAGTCGAAATATTTTGAGAATAAAGTCGAAATTACGAGAATAAAGTCAAAATTATGAGAATAAAGTCAAAATATTATGAGAATAAAGTCAAAATTATGAGAATAAAGTAGAAATTACGAGAATAAAGTCAAAATATTACGAGAATAAAGTCAAAATATTACGAGAATAAAGTCAAAATATTTCAAGAATAAAAGTCGAAATTACGAGAATAAAGTCGAAATATTTTGAGAATAAAGTCGAAATTACGAGAATAAAGTCAAAATTATGAGAATAAAGTCAAAATATTATGAGAATAAAGTCAAAATTATGAGAATAAAGTAGAAATTACGAGAATAAAGTCAAAATATTACGAGAATAAAGTCAAAATTACGAGAATAAAGTCAAAATATTATGAGAATAAAGTCGAAATACTACGAGAATAAAGTCGAAATATTTCAAGAATAAAGTCGAAATTACAAGAATAAAGTCGAAATTGCGAGAATAAAGTCGAAATATTTTGAGAATAAAGTCGAAATTACGAGAATAAAGTCAAAATTATGAGAATAAAGTCAAAATATTATGAGAATAAAGTCAAAATTATGAGAATAAAGTAGAAATTACGAGAATAAAGTCAAAATATTATGAGAATAAAGTCAAAATTACGAGAATAAAGTCAAAATATTATGAGAATAAAGTCAAAATACTACGAGAATAAAGTCAAAATATTTCAAAAATAAAGTCGAAATTACGAGAATAAAGCCGAAATATTACGAGAATAAAGCCGAAATACTACTAGAATAAAGTCGAAATACTACGAGAATAAAGTCGAAATATTTCAAGAATAAAGTCGAAATTACAAGAATAAAGTCGAAATTACGAGAATAAAGTCGAAATATTTCGAGAATAAAGTTGAAATATTTTGAGAATAAAGTCAAAATTACGAGGATAAAGTCGAAGTTACAAGAAAAAAGTTGAAATACCACGAGAATAAAGTCGAAATGTTACGAGAATAAAGTAGAAATTATGAGAATAAAGTCGAAATATTACGAGAATAAAGTCGAAATATTACGAGAATAAAGTCGAAATACTACGAGAATAAAATCGAAATATTACGAGAATAAAGTCGAAATACTATGAGAATAAAGTCAAACTATTTCAAGAATAAAGTCGAAATTACGAGAATAAAGTCTGAATACTACGAGAATAAAGTCAAAATTACGAGAATAAAGTCAAAATATTACGAGAATAAAGTCGAAATACTACGAGAATAAAGTCAAAATATTTCAAGAATAAAGTCAAAATTACGAGAATAAAGTCAAAATATTATGAGAATAAAGTCAAAATATTTCAAGAATAAAGTCGAAATTACGAGAATAAAGTCAAAATATTACGAGAATAAAGTCTAAATATTATGGGAATAAATTCAAAACATTATGGGAATAAATTCAAAATTACGAGAAAAGTCGAAATATTACGAGAATAAAGTCGAAATATTATGAGAATAAAGTCAAAATATTACGAGAATAAAGTCTAAATATTTCGAGAATAAAGTCAAAATACTACGAGAATGAAGTCGAAATTACAAGAATAAAGTCAAAATATTTTGAGAATAAAGTCGAAATACTACGATAATAAAGTCGAAATTACGAGAATAAAGTCAAAATCACAAGAATAAAGTTGAAATACTATGAGAATAAAGTCGAAATTATGAGAATAAAGTCTAAATATTACGAGAATAAAGTCAAAATACTACGAGAATAAAGTCAAAGTACTACGAGAATAAAGTCGAAATATTACAAGAATAAAGTCGAAACACTTCGAGAATAAAGTCGAAATTACAAGAATAAAGTCGAAATATTATGACTTTAATCTCGTAATCTTAGATTTTTGTTATTTTTTAACGTGGCACTAAAACGCTGTCGTAAATTATAACCCCCCAAATGAAATTAAAAAGAATTATTCCTTAAAATGGGATCTTAAATTTATGAAATATTTAGGAATATATATCCTCAAGGATATGAACAATTTAGAAATGAATAATTTAGAATAATTAGGAAATTATGGCCCTATTAATAAAAAAAAATAATTTGACATCGCAAGATGGAATCTTTTACCATTTTTCAACATGAGATCTAGGATAGATTCAGTCAAGCGAAACATACTTCTGTTCCAGTCTTTACCTGTTTCCTTGCCCAAAAAGCAATTCTCAGAATGGGATAAACTGATTTCCAGATTCATATGGCAAGGCAAGAAACCAAGGGTAAAATTCAAAACCCTGCAGCTGAGTAAAGGAAAGGGAGGGGTGGCCCTTCCATGTTTACAAAAATATTTCTGGGCAGCACAGTTGAGATTAATAATCTGTTGGTGCAATCCAGAATATCAAGCAAGATGGAAGGACATAGAGATTGGTTGTTTTGGTGAGTTTCCTATTCAAGTGATCATTGCAGATGAAAATTTAATCAAAAAGAAAAAAGAAAATCAATGGATTAAGGTAACTTTAAAAAATTGGTTTGAGATTATTAATGAGTACAACCTAAAGGGTTCTGTGGGGTTCATATGATTCTGATTTTAAACCAAATACTTTAGATATGCGCTTTAAAATATAGGCTAAGGAAGGGATCACTGCTTACTTTACAATCATAGATAAAGGACAATTATTAGACTTTAATTTTCTAAAAGAACGATTCAATCTAGATTTCAAGGATTTCTTCAGATATCTTCAGCTCTGACAACATTTCTGTCAGAAAATGAATAAGGGACTGATTGAGATCCAAATAAGAGTGCTCTAGTTAAAATATTCTCCTCAGCTTACAAGGCTGAACCAATGTTAAAGACTATTACTAAACTATATAGAGCATTGATGGATTTACAAGGAGGTTCATCTCTGTACACTAAGGAGAGATGGGAGAAAGACAGTGATATTACTATCTCAACTGAGGACTGGGAAAATATATCTAAACTACAATGAGAAACTTCCCGTTCTTCATATTGGAGAGAATTTTGCTGGAGAAATACTGTTCGGTTTTTCCTTACTCCAAAACAGAAAAATAAATTTCTAGGCAATTTAAAATTGTTGGAGACATTGCGGCTCACAGGATGCTAACCATTTTCACATATTTTGGGGATGTCCTAATATCAGAAGTTTTTGGAAATGTATACATAATGTATTAGAAAAGATTTTAAGCACTTCAGCTGATTTCAACACATGGGCAAGGTGTCAGTGGTTTCCTGGGAAAGGAAGAACTAATATATGTATAGAATAATTCTTGCTTCAAGTAAAAAAGCTATTACTAGATGCTGGTATAAACCTAATCTGCCACAAATACAGGATTGGATTGTTGTTGTAAAAAGTATATTTACTTTGGAGAAAATTATATTCTTTGTGAATTACCAAAAAGATATATTTGTTGACTTTTGGTCCAAATGGATTGAGTATATAACTCTTATTGAACCAAATGGTTTTTTGTTATAGAACCTGTTTTATGTTTATTTATAAATATTGTGTCCACATCCTCTTTCTTTTGTAAATAGCTGTTGTATAAATGGAAGATAAGTAAAAGAGATATATTGATCTGTTATTGTCATGAAGAACTTTTTGATCAGTTTTTTTTTTTTTTCTTGATCAGGGAATATATGTTGGAAATGCTGTAAACGTGTCAATGTTTTTTTGCTTTCAAGCAAAATATAATATAATGAGATGATTTTCACTTTAGGTGCACTTTCATTATTTTATATAACATACAAAGCATAAAAGTTAAAAAAAATAAATCTTTTTTAATATTAATATTGTTGGCTTTTTGATGAATTGCTTTTGTTTGCTTTGTAAAACAGCATCTGCTAAATGCATAAATGCAATCACATTTTCAGGAGAAATAGCTATATTTTGATATACACAGTTAAACAGCATTATTCAACTCATATTTTGATCTTAATTTAGTCAGCAATCACGCAATGAAACACATCTTCTGAGAAACTTTTACTGTCTCAATCTCTAAAACTTAAAAATGCAATGCATTTTTTTTGTAAATTTTCAGCAGAAATAACTATATTGTGATATATACAGTTAAAAAGCATTAAAATTACTTATATTTTGCTCTTAATTAATTTATCAACTATCTCACACATCTTCTGAGCCACTTTTATTGTGTCAGTCTCTAAATGTTTTTTTTTTTTAATTTAAAATTTCCAGCAGAAATAACTATATTGTTATATATACAGTTACAGTCAGCAATCTCACAATTGAAAAAGCATATCTTCTCAGTCACTTTACTGTCCCAATCTCTAAAAGTTTAAAATAAAACACATTTTTAAAAACATTTAAGCAGAAATATAACTATATTGCAATATATACATGAATATGGTGTTAAAATTACTTTTGGTCTTAATTTATTTTGTCAGCTATCTTGCACATCTTCTGAGACACTTTTATTTTCTCAGCCACAAAAAGTTTAAAATAGATCACATTTTTAATTATATTCCCAGCAGAAATAACTATATTGTGAAATATACAGTTAAACAGTGTTATAATTTGGTCCTAATTAATTTAGTCAGCGATCTCACATGAAACACACACATCTCCTGCGCCACTTTTACTGTCCCAATCTTTAGTCCTTTCTTTTATTTCTCCTCTTTCTCTCTCCTGCTGCGTCTGACGCCTCAGCTCTCTCGTTTGGGGAGCGCCGCTAATAAAGCTTGGAGCCTGGACTCCTCGCTGTCTCGCTCTCGCTCCGCTCAAATCTCTCTGATTTCTTGCCCAGTTCTCTTCTGTTGTCCAAAATGACAAGCGACTTTTTCTTAGTCTCTCTCTCTCTCTGTCTGTCGTTTTCTCGCATTCTGCCCACTGTGACAAGACTGTGCCAGAGAAACACACACACACACACACTCGACAGCAGACACACAGCTGGACCCCAGCTGCCTACAAAGGCTGGGGTTTGGAAATCAATGAAGGCGAATGAAGAAAAAGGGAAAAGAGTTTAAATAAATTGGCACTTGAAAAAAGAAAATGCAAAGAGGCAATCGAGAGAGAGAGAAAACGCGCAGAGCGACAATAGGCAAGGAAATGAGCTGTAACTGCAGCACTACGTCAAAACCCAAGGTCAAAGACCATCCGTAATCGCAGCTAACAAAGATGTGACATTTCAGATCGGATGACATCTTGCATTAAGATATCTGAAATCTGATATCATCCAATCACAAACTTGGCTGGAGTTGTGACAAACGAGAGTGATGCGTCCACCACCCTGGAACCAGCGGGTTTTATAACGCAGCACGTCACTATATCCATATTCCTCCGTAGAGAAGACATTCCTCTCGCTACTGAGGATGATGTTGTTGGACTGAACAACATCTGCGGTTCTCATGCTCATTTTGCAAAGAGTTTTATGTAGCCGGTCAGATGAAAGCGCTCGGCCTTGAGTGACACCGGCAAAACACAAAACAAAAGAACGGAAAATGTTTTGCATCATGTTTTAAGACGGATGCAATCACCCAGCTAACAAGCATATGCTTGAAGAACATTTTGCTAACGTTATAAAAATTTTATTTAGTTTTTAAAAATGTTTTAAAAACTTTTTTCTTGATCATGTGAACGTTCCAAACATTCCATTGTATCTTTTTACAACATTGTATCATTTTATAACATTATGAGAATGTTACTTTTGAATGTTACTTTTGGATGATTTGAACATTCTGAAACAAATAGTAACATTTGTAAAATGTTAGGTGAACGTCCACCTAAAAAGTTTCAAAATAACGTTCCATTAATGATGTATAAAAATGTTTTTGTGCTAATGCTTTGAGAACAATTAAAAAGCAGATAATTTGAACAAACGTTCTATTAATGTTACTGCAAGAACATTTGTTCAAAACTTTGAGATTTATGTTAGTCACAGTTCTGAGAAAGTTCTCTGTTAGCTGGACTGTCCCACTGTCCACTACCAGCCACATTATACAAAACACACACACACACACACACACACACACACGTGCACATACTGATGATCATTAATCTGAATCTGCACTGTTTAACACTTAATAGTTGAGAAATGTGCTGTTGAGCCATGAAACAAGCAATGAACGTGTCAGAGAACTCACTGTGTTTGTTGCGATTGTGTGTTTTCTCATCACAATCATCTGCTCTGCATATGCACACACACACACACTCTTACACTTATTTTTGTTAAAGAACAGAGAGGGAGACACAATGTAAGGTTGCATTACCTTTAACATTTTGCATGTCGTCGCTCAATGTTTTCCAACATTTTTTGACAGTGCATCGTGTCATTCAACAGTGACCCCAAAACCTCTATGGACCCTTATGTCACACTTCAAACATGTAAATGTCATTGCTTTAGAAATTAGATTTTAAAGCAAGTGGTTCCCTAAAAGATCCTAACAGAAACCCTGTTTTTCTTAGTGTAAAGAACATTTTAATCATCTAAAGAACCTTTTTTCCACTATAAGGAAACTTTTGTACAATGTAAAAGTTCCATGGAGCTATCAGTGCCAATAAAGAGTATTCATTTTTAAGAGTGTAAGCATTTTATGCAACCAGTCTCTGACTTCGTACATCTATTAAAAACCAGCTGATTCAAACACGTTAAGACTCAAACATGGAGAAAAGTGATGCTGCAGCAGAGAAAAGATTCAGCAGCATTTGACTGATAAGATGATGCTTTGATGGTTTGTCTTTGATAGGCATATTTAAATGACTTATTTGCACTGATCTTCTTGTAAACTGACCATTGGTGGAACAAAAAGGCAGCTGGCAACTCAAAAACGTCCTATTTTATGTTACTTTCAAGCATCAGCGGCTAATAGAGGAATTAAGGAAGCAAGTTTATTATTGGTAGGGTCACGTCTCACATCTCCTATATATGAACACAGTGTATGTGTTTGTGTGTGAGGTGACACAGTGGGCTGCTGCCCGTTAGCTCTGGCCATCACACACGGGTGCGAGGTCGACAAAAATGACACTTTTGTCGCATCCAAATGAGGAAGCTCTCAACCCACACACACATGCACTCAAATACACACCGTCCTGCATGCATGTCAAACAAAACTCCTTCAGTCATGTATAACGCTACAGATGTTAAGATACACAATCACTCAGATGGTCCAGCAAAGCACTTTCACACTTCTTCTAAACCACTAACGTATCAGATCTCTGGAATGTGCAATAAGCACCGGGAATGATTGTCTCGGCTATGAGCTTGTCTTGCGTTCGTGGGTATCTACACACAATCTATAAACAAACGTGAAATGTGAAACTAATTAGTTTGTTGAGTGTGACTTTTGTGGGGAATATATATAAAACCTACAAGTGAATATTTGAGACCATGAGAAGATGCTCAGAGCTTGAGATGGAACTCTTTTAGGTCCATCAGAGCAACTTTTCTTCAAGAAAACCAAAGGTATTCAGTTTATTTAGTTTTATTTACTAAAATGTAAATACAAAATAATAGAGATGGGCAGCGGAGCTTTTTGATTTGAAATTAGTTAAATGCAATTTAAATATACATTTAAATTAAACAAGTGTTTTAATTATTGAATGCAATTTTGGCCCTTTTTGAAGGACAACACTTTACAACAATCAGAACTGCAGTGAATTTCAGAAAAAAAAAATACCATAAGCCTAAATAAACAGTGAGTGTAGTTTTGAATTGTGATTACACAATTTGCATTTATTGTAATGCATAAGTTGCTCAAGTTAACAATAATAATACTAACAATAATTAAAGTCAGTCATTAATTGTAAAGTCAATTGTAATCTTCTTAATAGATATATTATTCTATAATAGCCTATTAAAGAAAGATAAAATCACTTTTCTACCTAGCCTATTTAAACGATTTATTTTTTATTTAAACTATAAAGAACTTTTAATTTAATTGACAAATACAAATCGAAACAATTTTCTGGAGGATGTGAGGAAGTGCAACACAAAGTGCAGCTGAATGGTGTAAAACTCAATGAAAATGTGATGCTGAGGACTGCAGAAATGATGCAAAGCGGACCGCAAGTTCTGCAAACTTTAAAACTGACAGTCAAAGCAAGAAAAAATAAATGTAGGCTACTAATGCATTAAAGTAATATAATATTCGTGGAATAATAGTGCTGATGTCTGGCTACGCGTGCAAACGTCGTGCTAATCTAGTTTTTCTAGCGGAATGAATGAGCGCAGAAACACAGACAACTTAGAAACTTCTCAAGGCAGCTGATCAGGTCACCACTAACCTTGGTTTCTCCGCGGGTTCGCCTGTTTTCTCCGCTTTCCTCGGCTCCTCTCTGCCATGTCTTGGCTGTATTTGGCCGGTGAACGCGAGGACGGATCGTGCGGATAAATGAGCGAAGCGTCGCTCCGCATCGCTCTGCAGCAGCGCTCAAACGCGCGTCGCGATCAGCAGCGGCTCTGGTGATGTCATCGGAGGCAGGTCTGGTGTCAGCCCAAACTGTAAAGTGTGTTCAAAGAATGGAGAATTTGCGCACTTAAAAGCGTGTGATTTCCTAAGGTGGAGTTGCTTTTTTATTAAAGAGATAATTTTGCTTATGCATGATTTTTTTTTCTTTTTTTTCTAGTCATAAACACCACCGTTACTTATAATGTAGCCTGCTATTAGTAGCCATACCTAAACGCGTAGCAATAATATTAGGTATGCATTTTATTGTTCCTAATAGGATATAATAGTGTGCGTGCGAAAAACTCGATCAAATTAAATATATGCATGTAGTTTAATAAAAATGTGATGCTGCTGAGGACTGCAGAAATGATGCAAAGTTGTCTTGTTTAATTAGTTGGGGACGCTTGACTGATTGCACAGACACTATTAGAAGAGAGCTGAACTGGATGATGACATCACTGAATCATCAATGAATTGACTTTAGCTGGAAAAACAACTCTTTGTTATTGTCGTCTTGCATTATTGACAAACTATTTTCCTGTTGACACCATAAAGCTGCTTTGACACAAAAGCGCTATATAAATAAATGGACTTAATGCTTGTTTTTGTTTTAAGAATCATCAGAGGTTAATAGTCTACTCAAATTTTAGGTTTGCAATTATATTTTTGATCGCAATACATATAAAAAGTAAATACATTACCTTTAAAATAAATAAATAAATAAATAAAATAGCGGTTAAACGTTGCAAACGGTCTTTTAATGCGCAGGTACGCTACGCGTTTTATTGGGCTCGAATCGCACCTGTTCCCGCGCCCCCATCAGCTCTTCTCCTGTTGATCGCTGTAGGAAGTATTGTATTGTCACCTCTTTTGTGCGAGTAATTGAACGGTAATCTGTTTAGCAACTGAAAAAGAAAAACATCAGAAAAAGTCAAACACACCGTTCCAGGACCCCTACCTCTGCATTCACACGCATGAACGCGCAATGTCATGATAATGCCGCGCAATAGGGTGGACCTTGATCCCTAAACCCTTCGAAATAATTGACTTTTTCTGCTTTGAATGATGTTAATGGTTAAGTGATTCTGTTTTCTATTTAATGACAATCTTACTCTTGTTAATTATTATTATTATTATTATTATTAATAATAATATTAATATCATTTTGTTGTCTTACAGTAGCCAACAACAGTAACACACATTGATTTGAAATAACGCCATCTGTGCTATGTTATATCTTCAGTTCTTTGAAAACTATCGATTAAATACATGTTGTCTTGATTATGTCTTGTCTCGCGCCAAAAAAAAAAAAAAAAAACCGCGGCAACGGATTCTGAGGGGAAAATATAACTTTATCTTAATTGTTGTTTTTACAACAGCGGGCGGATTTCTCCTTTTTGTCTGAAAAAACCCCCATCTTACAGACATTACAAGAAAACCCACAACACTAAATATTACCACAGGATGACCGAGATTTTAAAGAAAAATGGTTTGTATAGTTTACTTGAATATTTTGCTT
This sequence comes from Spinibarbus caldwelli, assembly GCA_039654775.1. Classification (NCBI taxonomy): domain Eukaryota; kingdom Metazoa; phylum Chordata; class Actinopteri; order Cypriniformes; family Cyprinidae; genus Spinibarbus; species Spinibarbus caldwelli. Next base: position 34,832,004 of record CM077236.1, read on the forward strand.
AGCATAAACGTCGTAAATTACGTGGCAAGACTTACCCGTGATTTGTACTTTCTTTTACACCAGGTTTTTTGCAGTTACTTTAACGTGTTGTGTATACAACTTTACAAAAATGCTGTCGATAAAACATTACAGTGATATCAAAAATGTAATACTAGCCTACAGTACTTTAATTTCCATTGAGAAACATAATGATTAGCTACCACATTCATATGTTTTTTTTTTTTTTTTTTTTTTTTTTACAGAGTACACTAAGGTACTTCAAACTAACAATGTATTACCATGGTACTTTATTATTATTATTATTATTGTTATAGCGAATCCTGTGCATTTTAAAGGCATTTATCAAATTGCTAAGCTTGTTGTTTTGCCGTTAGGATGCCAACTGTTTGTTTATACAACCTTACAAAAATACTGCTTTGGTACCACAGTTCAGTAATGATTTCAGAAGGTAATAGTGCTTTCATTTCCATTGAGGAACAGAATGATTACCATACTGATGTACCATGGTATTTACATAGTACTCCAAGATACTAACAATGCATGAACCATGGTAATTTGTAGTAGTGAATCCTGTGCATTTAAAAGGCAATGCTAAGCTTGTGTTTGTTGTTTCTAATGGACATTTGTCTTTTCAGGAGCATAAAATAGAGGGTTTCAGGAGGAGAAAGCCAAAGAAAAGGAGAAGGGATGAGAGGTCACAGTCCTTTTGTCCAGGAGAGGAAAGGAGATGGAATGGGTCATAAACCTACACCCTGCTGTGGATCTTGGATGAGAGGAGTAAAGGAGGACACAAAGAAAAGCCTCATTCAACACTTCACCTCTGCCCCTGCAGATGATAGTAAGAAAGTTTTTTTTACATGAACGTTATAAACGAGGTACCGTTGTCTCTTTATGCACAGACAAAGAGTGCAGTTTGCTGTGTGCAATGAGCCTAAGAACAGTCAATAAGTGCAAGAATCTGGGCACCAAATGGTCCCAAACACCTCCGTACTCACTGAGGGACGCCCTAGGGTGGGGTGTCCCGTGGGGTTTCCAAGCGCGCACGAGTTTGGCAGGGGTTCAGAGAAGGAGCAAAGGGAGGAGTCTTCTTTAACAGCATATTAAACAGGAGTTAATTATATGCCAACCTTTGTGACAAAGAGAATAAAAAGCTTCGACTTGAATGGCGAACCAAGAAAAGAAAAGTCATTATGCTGGTTTCACTTCTTTGCATGTGAAAACCTCAGCGCTTATTTTTCCATTTCCATTTGTATCAGCAACCTCAGCTCAGTAGATTGTGGCTTAAGTCAGGCTGAAGATCAGAGCGCTGTTAAACCTCTGCACTCTCTCTTTAGAAATCAACTCGATACATTCTGCAGATGTTAATTATAGAACGACTAGTGCGTTTCCTATGCATTTGTTCATTGAGAATTGAGTGCATGTGGCAGTAAGGGTTTGCACTGATTGGGATTTCAGAATTTATATGCATCACAAAATAAACATCATTAATTTTTGTTTAATGAATTTAAATTTTTTAATTACAGCAAACTACATTTTTTTTGCAAAAATGCAAACAGTTTGAAAAATGACAACACGCAGAGGAATGATTCATGTTCATAGCACAAACAGTGCAGGGCGGGTTAAATACTTGAGGTAACCCTAAGTATGAGCAAAAGTAAAGGGATCCTTGCCTGAGCAAAAACCAGTAATGATGAAGGAGGGATAGTGCGAGATGAGAGATGGCTGACGGTGGCCAAATCAGGATGGAAGCAAGGTACAGCGCGAAAGGAAGAAGCGGAGACGATCAGTCATGTAGCAAATAGCAGATGGGAGACAGGGAGAATTGAGTCAGCGGAGTTGGCGATGGCAATATCGAGGGCAGGTCTTCATTGGATTCATGCCGCACACAGCATTAGATCCGTGGGGCCAAATCAGGGTACCAGGGACTGGGAGCCACAGCATTATAGACTCAAACACACACACACACACTGGCATGTAGTCCAGGAAAATCTTTCTTTTGATCTTATAATCAGGGACAGGGAAAGGGCGTATGGAGAGGATTAGCTTTGTCACAGAGATTTCAGTATTAGTGAGCAAAAATGTTCTCTTTGTAACTAAAGGAGGAGGGATCTAATATGCCAGTGTAACATAAACCCTGTGTGTGGCTTTCAAGACCTCACAAAGACCATGAGCTGTAGTTTTGCCGCCATCTAGAGGACATTTGACGTGTTTCTACCTGAAAAAAATAAAAGCGGCAAGGTTGAAGCATTCAAAAAGCACAAATGCATCATGCTGTTGTCCGATATTTTTTTCTGTTAAGATTAGCACATGGATAAGGATTATTATACTTAACTAAAACCATAAAAAAAAAAAACTTACGTTACTTGAAATAAAATAAACTGAAATTAAATAAAACATAAAAAATACTTATTTCAGCTAGTTACAACATTTCTCATTTTCATTTAGTTTAACTTGATGTACTAAAAGTGAACTAAACCTGAAATAAAATTTAATAAAAACTAAACATGCTTAAAAAACAAAAACTACTAAAAATTACAAAACAAAATTACTAAAACTTTAAAATTAAAATGAAAAAAAAAAACCTATAAATAAAAACTAATTCAAAATATAAATTAAAACTATAATAGTATCTCAATGATACTAAAATAACAATGCACAAAGAAACATAATACAGCACATAATTTTCTTCCATCGCAGGCTCTGTTTATTTATAAACTGGTATAGTATAGTACTTTTGTACAAAAATGTAGAAAACGGTATGCAAAAATATCACTTCCTTGTAAATAGATGAGATAAATGCTAATATCATAAATCTGTTACTACTTTATGAACTTTTGCCAGCAAAAAAGGTTTGCGTGAACTGTGACAGATATAAAAACACACAGAAATGCAAAAACCACAAAATGTTTTTTTTTTTCTTTAAAAAAGAGGAAATAATAAAAAAGAACATCGTTACATTTTTGCAGCAATATGGAAGCACATGACGTCTAGCAGTCTATGCAAATGATGTCTAGCAAATATCAAGAGTGGATTCGTCTCAGTGCCGGTCGTCTTTGGTATGCCACAGAAAGTGGAAACACTGGGATTTTTAAAGGGTTGCAACCCTCGATAACACTTAAATGATAAAATTATACTTAAAACAAGTTAGGCATAACGTAGACAATGTGTTGAAATAACAGAGGACTTAAAACCAAAAAAAAAAAAAAAAATACCTGCACTGTATGTACCTTTCATACTATATGGAACCTTTAATTAAAATTCATCACTTCTCCTCAGCTCAGTGCTGTTGTCAGTGCAATGCATATGCATGCTAGCTTGGGTTACATAGCGCAGCGTAGACTAAAAGAAACCTTACAAAAACCACTCAGTGCGTTACCCTTTAACGTATCTGTCTGAAAGCAGACTAGTCAAATAATCAGAAAACAAACACTAGAACTTTGTATTAATATTATGACTCAAAGGCTCCTGTCTAGACCTAGAGATAGTTAACAAAGCTTCAAAATACTGTTCTGTAATTTGCCATTGTGACTGTTAACGATGCGTTTTAGTAAGAACACTCTTTCTCCTAAGCCCAAAGTATATGCATGTACTCTTTACCCTCAGCTTGTGCAAACACCTTCTTTGCACTAATTAGTTGGTCCACAAGGTGGCGACACTGGTTGTTTCACGGTAGAAAAAGAAACGAGATGGAACGACAAACTACTGGAGACGCAACAAGAATATAGACACCCGCTACTTTAAAAGAGAACAAAGACGTTTGTTTTTATTGCTCATTACTTCTGTAGAGAAATAGCACAGACATCAGCAAAGATGAAACTGTCTAGTGCGCATGTGTTCGGCCACCTGTGTTTTTGTGCACTATTAAGTGGAGTATACTTTGAAAGTCTATGCATTCTGCTGTACTCATACATTAAATGTTTGTATACTTTGGGCTTCATACTGAGTTTATCCATCTGTCAGAGTGTTTCTATCTGACTGTCCATATGTCTCATCTGTAGAGTTTTCTCCAACATGTCGTACCTGTGAGGAATCAAAGAGGCCACAATGGTCAAAGGCACTTGAATCCTGTCTTTACCAATACTTCTAGAGAACGTGCCAACCAGATTCTTCCTTTACACATTCACTCACTTAGTATTTCAGTCTTCTTATGTAGAGTTCATGTGGCTTTTGTCCCAGTCTAAGTCTGTATATGTATCAAAAAGTAGATTTTCTTTATACTATCTTGCCACCATTTACAATCCAAAGCTCATATTTACATTTTAAACAAGATTTCCATCGTAAACAGTCTCACAGTAGTGACTGGAATGCCCCTTCAGTAATAGTCATTAGGCCTCTGTGGTAATGTTCAGCAACATATTTTACACAATTAAAAAACTATTATGCAAAATCTCTGAGATCCCAAGAAGGACACCATCAGTACTTGGCGTATGAGCAAGAAAAAGACGTCCAGAGGAACCTTTAGTGTTGAAAGGGCAATAGAGTTTACATGCTCACTTTGGCCCAATTATATGTATAAACACTTTAAGACAATGTGTTCAAATACTTGTTCTCCCCAGCAAGGGACGTCAACATTGAGGTCATGTCCCCAATTGCCATATTGGAAAGGCCACTTGGGAGGGTGATGGAGGTTTGCGGTGTGGTGAGACGGGAGGAGGTCTGAGAGGAGCACTGGTGGTGTCCAAGCGGTGGGTTTATTGGACTGTAAGATGAAGGTTCTGGGTCATCAATGATGGAAGCGAAGTCAATCTGAGCATTCTCCAAGTCCAGATTTTCTAAGGCGTTGGACATGGGTGCAGGGTCTGAGTAGGCCATTGAGGTGGGCTTGGTACTAGGGTCTATCCCTGTCAGGTGCTGCTGGGCCAGGCATGGAGCATCCTGGGTCTTCTCTATGTCGTGGTGCATGTGTATCTGGCCTGAGTAGTACATGGGGTTGTTGTTATTGGTGAAGTTTTCCGAATGCTGCTGCTGTTGGTGTTGTTGAACCGGTGGGAGACGGACTCCTCTTCTGGGACTGGCGGTGGAGTGGACCGGGCTCAGGTGAGTAGGGCTGCCCAGGTAAGCTCCACCTGTCTGCTGGGATAGGCTGTTTTGGCGACTCAGAGGCTTTCGTCCCTGAGGTGGTCGTGGCACCATATCCGGCCCGTAGCAGGATCCCTGCATCCCAGCTGAATGTTCCTTGATGGAACCAGGAACTTGATTTTGTGGTGGGCTTATCAAGTTCTGATTCGGGTAGCCTTGGTAGGAGTTCCCAGGATAAAGGTTCTGGTTAGCTGGTTGATGTCCTCCCATTTCCATGCCATCGGGCTTCCCAGAGAGACCATCGACTACCCTTTGCTCCTGCTGCTGTTCCCAAAGAAGCGCTTGCTGGGACTGAACATAATTCCTCACCATCATTTCCTTCATCTGATGCATTGGCGTCTGCGACCTACGGCTCTCCGCCAGTGCAAGATTTATCCCTCCACCGCTCGGGAACGATCCCGCCTGGCTCTGCTGTGGAAGGCCGACTTGTGTTCCCATATGGCCATGATGGAAGTCACAATTCGCATTGGAGGACCTGCCCATGATGCCCTGGCCTGACTGCGGTGAATACGCCTGCATATTCGCATTATGCCGATGCTGGTGTAGAGGTTTAGTGTTCTGGCAGGAACTGGATCCTCCCATGGATGAATGGAACTGCTCTGGTTTTACAGTAACTCTTTGATGGCCAGGGTCAGATGTAGGGTCGTATACACCCTGTTGAGGATAGTGTTGTCCTTGCATGCTTGCACACTGGTACTGCATATCGGTCTGAGGGCTGTGGAGCTGGTTGGTCTGTCCCCAGGGTCCTGATCCATCACCCTGGCTAGGATAATGTGGACCGGAAGGGCTAAGCTGACAGTTGCTCATGCCGAACTCAGCTTGCTGTAGAAGACTGTTCGCAATATCAGCCTGTCCAATTATCCCGGTGGCACAGATCTCCTCACGCTGGTACGGAACTTGCATTTGAGACTGGTAGACTTGATCCATGCAACTCAGACCTTCTTGTCTGGTAGACGGATGACTTGCATTGTGAGGGTGGTTGCATTGTTGAGGTTGCTGGTAGCCCATGTAGGCTCGGTCTCCACCTTGGATCATGTTGCCTTGCTCTCTGCCTTCGGCAGTCCCATGAGGATCCATGGCCATGGCCTCCATCATGACATTTTCAGTGATGCTCGGTGGACGAGGTGAGTACATGTGCCTGCTTAGAGTGGCATCAGACCCGCACTGCTGCAGTGCATTGCGGCGACTCATAAGGGACACGTTGCTTAAGCTATTAAAGCGTTGCACCTTGGGTAAACCCTGCGGATCGGCAACAGAGCGTACAGGGTCACTGGCGCGCCTCGTTTTGTTCCCGGGTGCCTGATGTGGATAGATCACTCCCGTGCCGTATTCGGCATTAGCACTGTGCCTCCTCGTGCCGCCTTGCTGCAGAAACGGTGGAAGAGGTTGGCCATGGCATTCCCTCAGGAATCTTCCAGGGTTGCCAGGTTGGTCCATGTTGGGTAGCGGGGTTGGCGGTGGGCCGCCTGTTGCTGCTGCATATTTAGCTTTCAGACTATACTGCTGCGCAGGAGTCAGACTCGGTAGACCTGGCAACCCCCCGGGGGTATGATTCTGGCATGATCTGCCTCTTTGGCTGTTCTGAGGAGACAGCGGGTCACCAGGAACATCGGTTCCCATTACGGACTGGCAGTGACCCACTTGGGACACATCACTGGAGCGTCTGCTTGATAGGTAGGGCGAGACCATAGACGAACGGCGGCTCACTGTGTAGGCAGAGCTGAGGCTGCTGGTGCCACTGCCCCGCCGGTCGTTTGGTGGGCAGGGCATTCCCATCCCGCTAACTCCACCCAGATCCGGGGCAGAAAGCTCCATTACACGCCGGTTGGAGAGCAAGGGTGAAGGCGCACACATGCCCATCACCTCTCCTGTTGCTGAAAGGAGCAGAGAAGGAAGTTAGTATGAGAATTATTCATTGGCAGATTTTCAGGAAAAGTATGGGTTTGATTACTATAAAACATAAAGTAAAGACCTTAAATGCATACGATGCCTAATTAAAAACACATCTCTTCCATTTTTATTTGACCCTCTAACTCTAGCACTCTCTATTCTAATTCTATTGTATCTATTTGTTGACTTGACCCTCTAACACTTGTACTCTCTATTAGTTTTCCAACTGCTTATTTTCTTAAAAAAAGGCCTCTAACACTAACCTTCTCTATTCTTTTTCGATTCTATCTACTTGTCTTCTTTCTGTGTTATATATATATATATATATAGTGTATATATATATATATATATATATATATATATATATATATATATATATACACACACTGTATATATATATATATATATATATATATATATATATATATATATATATATATATATATATATATATATATATATATTTGTGCTGTCAAACAATTAATCACAATTAATCACATCCAAAATAAAAAAATTTGTTTACATAATATATGTGTGTATACTGTGTATGTTTATTATATATATATATATATATATATATATATATATATATATATATATATATATATATTAAAACCTTATATATATATATATATATATATATATATATATATATATATATATTAACACCTTGCTACGTGTACTGCGTTAGGCTAACTGAGACTTGTCATAGCACTTGCATATTATTGCATTTTTGTTGATTTTAATTGCTTCTATTGTTGTCATTTATAAGTTGCTTTGATAAAAGTGTCTGCTAAATGACTAAATGTAAATGTAAATGTAATTAATAAATGTAAATTTAACTTTAATCTGAAAGCACAGTTCAGGTGACCTAGCATACTAAATGTTTATTTTTTATGCATAAAAATAACTTTAAAAAAATTAATTGTATAACAGGGATCAATGCTAAGGATTTTTTCTGGTTGGGCCAGTGGTACAAATTTTTACTTGCCCCAACATTTTCACCGGCCCTGCCACAAAAAATAAAATAGTTTCTGTTATCATTGTTTTTTTATCTATGTTATCTTGTATTCTAATAAATAAGTTTATATGACACCAATATTTTAGATATGAATTAAATTTTACAATTCTCTATTCCAATTTCAATACCACAGCAAAAATCACTAACCAAAAATAAACATAAATATAAAGTTTAAACATTATTAAAGACAAGCCAGTAAATAAGAACAAATGAACAAATTACAAGTAATAGCACAAATAAACATAGGCCTATAGCACAAAGATAGAAATGAAATGATGCTTTAGGTTTTTATGTTTGTTGATGTTCAGCTACAGAAAAAAAAAAAAAAAAAAAAACACATATAAAATAACATTTGAATATTCTTCACTCTGTGTTGCACCTTGATTTTTCATAGCAATTTGAAATTAGAGGCAGCCACTGCATTTTAATCATGGATTAATCCACAAAAAACAAACAAAAAAAAAAAAGCACGTGCAATGATTGATTTATATTAGACTGTATAAATTCAAAATCTGAAGCAAAAACAGAACGACCCGTCTTTAGCTTTGTGAAATTATGCTAACGTTACATCGGCACTAAACAGAAACAGCAGACGGGCTGAATGAGACGCAGTTTCACTCTCTGACAGCAGGCGGCACTCATGAAACAGTGATACAGCGTTTCCTTGGTTACCACTGTAAACACAGCAGTGCTGCATTTAATATGCATTATATGGAGACAAGATGAAAAGAAAACGCCATTTCTGAAAACAGTCAGTTCCCCTCAGAAACACGTTCATATAAAATTCAATATTTGGATTTTCTTCCTATATTTCACGCATCGTGAACAGAGATCTTGTTCTGCCTGCTAGTGCTACAGTATTTTCTCCTTTTTGTGTCCGTCTTCTCTGGCCTTTGTTAACGGCCGTTTACAGACTAATTATAATAATAACGTAATATTTCTACACAAATGGCATTTGGGAAAATGACTGAAGTGCAGTTTGTGTGCAAGCACGGAACAGAAGATGCTCTCAAATGAAACAAAAAATGTCCGGTCGATCGGTGCATCTGTACTCCAGTGTATAAATTCAATATAGATCATTGTTATAATCATTGTTAAAGTTACTTGCCAAGAGGGGTATTTTGACATACTTTTGTATGTATTTGCGCGTTCAGGCGGCTCGCGCGTGTCAGAGACACGGCTGTCTGTGCGCGTGCTGTTCACACAGAACAGAACACAGCGCACAAGTACTGAAAGGAGTTGTCTTTTGCGCCCAAATGCTTTTTAATCGCTTGAATTTTTAAATTAACAAGGCTTAAAAATGCATGCAAATGATAAAATTTCGTGACGATCGAGCAAGTGACAAATCCGTCTACTGTCCCGAACGTCCTTCACGCTGTCCTTATTGTCGAGCCCTGTATAAAAAGAAATAACCTGCACATTTAAAAAAAAAAAAAAAAAAAAAAAAAAAAAAAACCAACAATAAATTGCAATTAGCGTTTATAGTTTTTCTTTTTTTGTTTTAGCCACAGTTTTTGTCTTACAGCAAAAACAACAAGCATTTTTATAAAAAAAAAAAATAATTGCAATAAATTGTAATCAGTGTTTTTTGATTTGTAGTTTACTGTTTTTTGTCTGTCCATTGACAAAAACAACCTGCAAATGTTTTAGAATAAATTAATGCAAAAATAAATGGCAATCAGTATTTGTAGTGTTTTTTTTAGTCCTGCAACCTTTTCTTTATAATAAATGAATTGCAATAATTATTGTGATCAGGGTTAATTTTACTTTTTTTTTTTTACAGTCATAAATTGTATCTTTTGACAAAAATAACCTGCAAATGTTTTATAATAAATTGCAATCAGTGTTTGTACAGTTTAACAACAAAATCAACATGCAATTTTTAATAATAAATTAATTGCAATAATTAGTGTTAATTTTTATTTTTTACTCACTTCGCAGCACGTCGACCTCGGCGCAGTAATATTGGTTCTATTGATGGAAGTTAGAGGGAGAGGGAGAGGGGGAGTTTTCAGGAGCGATGATATTACTGCGCCGAGGTCAAAGTGCGGGGAAGTGCTCTTCCGCCATACATTATAGTTATCATTTTTTATCTGCTTAGAAAATCGCCCCGTTTTATTTTGTGTCATCATACATACTCGTGTAATTACTCATGTAACCGTCTTTAAATAGGGAAAACATGGAAGTGTTTGGTGGCTTCTAAATTCATCTCTGTTTGGATCCTAAGGAATGAATGGTGCTAAGCTAAACGCTAGCATAGTGGCGCCGCGCGCTAGAGCAATTAAGTGCACGCACTGAGACGGGAGAGGTACGTATCAACTCGTCTAAATTGAGGGGAAAACATATTGGAATATGGAAAAGTTATCAGGAAGTTATCAGTCTAAAAATCAGTCAAGGTGAAAATCAAAAGTAGATTTATTTTAAAGACCAACAGTTTAACACTAAATATTGGACATAAACGAACATGTTAAAGATAAAAGTATTTTCAGGTAAGTTCATATTTTTGGAGTAAAGTTAAATTAAAAGGATACATCAGTCATACAGCGCTCCGGACCGTGCCCCATGATGAGCCCTGTTTTAGACTGATAATTTATTAACTGCATATTTTTTTTATAATAACGATGATGAATAAGCATCAATGTTTTTTGTTAATGTGCTGTAAAGAAATCGAAATGCTGCCGGTGCAGTTTCATCATGTTCATTCATAGCTCAAAGCTGTTCAAGAAGATGTCTAAAAGATGTCTCTTTTTGCACTCTTGACATAGCCTAATTTGTAAATAAAGGTTTATCACCCTGCAGTTCAGTTTTGATGTGGGCTTAGTTTTAGAGTCCGTTTTTAAAACATTTCCAATGAGGAGGAGAAGCCTAATCCTCATTTGCACGTGTGTGAAGTGCGGCGCTGAGGTGAAATTGATTTGCTTAGTCTTTTACCTGAGAGAGCCGGCAGTTTATTCCCTGCGCTCCGCCCAGGTGGTGTTGTCCGGCGAATTTGCTTCAGTTTGTCGATCTTTAGGTTCTCCAACCTCTTCAAGGCCTGAACGGACATGCACATTCCCCCTGACCCGCCGCCGGACTCGGCCACGCCGGTGTTCCCGCTCTCCTCCTGTGTGGTCAGGTCCTCCAGACTCCCTGCCGCATTGAGGTTCATCTCCACGCCGCTGTCGTTGTTGTTGGCGCTCCCTAGTGGAGAACGTTCACTACTACAGGATGACTGGCCGCCAGGGCTTGGCTGGGATTTCTAGAAATGATTCAAGACATATTGTAGTTATTATGTAAGGAGCCCTGCACATGACATGCAAGAAAAAATAAATAAATCGTGCGCACGATTTAATTCGTTCCCTCGATTTATAAATCGTGTGCACGATTACCAAATCGAGGGAACGAATTAGTAAATTGTATGCACAATTTATAAAATCAAGGGAACGAAATAGTAAATCGTGCACACGATTTAGCCTTCTATTTTCACAAAAATTAGTTCATTAAGCCCTCTTCTAGTGATCCCAATGCTCCAAATAGTAATTAAACATCTAAAATGATCTTTATTTGTGCATTTTCTGAGAAGAGTACCTTTTCTCTGCTCACTTCTGGACAACTGCTGCTGCGTCTCACCACAAGTTGTAGGTTTATTGTTGCAAAACGCAGCATTCCAGCTTTGTGAATATTCATATCGAATTCTTGATGACATGAGTCCAAACCAGTGAAATATGATTTTCAAACCCATGCTGATGAAAACAAAACGATCGCGCTGACTGACATTTGCAAAGCGCGTGCATAAGACGCGCCTTTGCGCGAGCGCGCGATCTCCCTTATAAAGTACATTATTGCGAAATATGTATCGGCGAGATTCACACAAACATAATCTGTTATGTCTTACATGAACGTTTAGTTAATGGTTGTCTAACATTATATTTGATCCATGCATTACAGTAGGTCTTAATATATATCTGTCTCAATATTAATCAAACATTAAAAGAAAAGACGGAATCACTTTCTGCTCTTGATTAAACTACTGTTTATTTGCATCTTTATTCTTATTTTTTAATAACAAAGATAAAATAAAAAATAGCTATATTGTGATTAATAATATAGTAATTATTATTAAGAAAAGAATTGGAGGAAAATATGTAACATTGCTTGGTGATTTTGCTTTGCAATCTTTAACTCGATTTTTTTCGGAATCAGATCTGCTGCCTCTACTGCCTTCAAACGGCTGTAGCTCAGTCATTTTTTGTCCGATTCCAACAAGTCATATATCATTTTAATGGAGAATGTGAAAATAAAAATAACTCATTTTTGAAAATTTGCGCATTCCGACTCATTTTGCCAGAACGGGTCACATATGCTTAAACATTAAGATTTGTACTAATGGAAATTACTAAGTAGTCAAACCTGTTCATTAGAAGGCTAAAAATCTTTGGTTGCTCTGACAGATCTTTTAACACTCAGCAGACTGACTTTTATTCATTAGATGAACTAAAGTTTTTAAGTTGTCGGTTGCTTGTTGAGTTGACTTAAGTTGAGTGCGATAGTTTGCCTTATTTTTTTTTTTTTTACAGTGTGTATATATATATATATATATATATATATATATATATATATATATATATATATATATATATATATATATATATACATACATACACACACACACACACACACACACACACACATACATACATATACATACACATACATACATACACACATACACATATATATATACAGTGGGTACGGAAAGTATTCAGACCCCCTTCACTTTTTTAAATTTTGTTATGTTGCAGTCTGATACTACAATTGTTTAAATTCTTTTTTTTTCTCATTACTCTACACTCTGTCCTTTATAATGACAAAGTGAAAACAAAATTTTAGAAATGCTTGTAAATTTATTAAAAAGAAAAAACTGAAATATCACATTTACATAAGTATTCAGACCCTTTACTCAGTACTTAGTTGAAGCAACTTTGGCAGCAATTACAGCCTCGAGTCTTTTTGGGTATGACGCAACAAGCTTTGCACAACTGGATTGGGGGAATTTCTGCCATTCTTCTTTGCAAATCCTCTCAAGCTCGGTCAGGTTGGATGGGGACCGTCTGTTGACAGCCTTTTTCAGGTCTCTCCAGAGATCTTCCATAGGGTTCAAGTCAGGGCTCTGGCTGGGTCACTCTAGGACATTCACAGAGTTGTCCCTAAGCCACTCCTGTGTTGCCTTGGCTGTGTGCTTAGGGTCATTGTCATGTTAGAAGGTGAACCTTCGGCCCAGTCTGAGGTTTTGAATGCCCTGGACTGGGTTTTCATTAAGGCTATCTCAATATTTTGGTGCATTGAGCTTTTCTTCTACTCTGATGAGTTCCTCAGTCCCTGCCGCTGAAAAACAGCCCAACAGCATGAGGCTGCTACCACCACACTTTACTTTTGGGATGGTACTCTGCAGGTGATGAGAAGAGCCGGTTTCCTTCAAACATGATGCTTAGAATTGAGGTTCATCAGACCAGGTAATCTTGTTTCTCAGAGTCTGAGGGTCCTTTAGGTGCTTTATTGCAAATTCCAAGTGTGTTTTCATGTGTCTTCACTGAGGAGAGGATTGAGTTAGGCCACACTGCCATAAAGCCCAGATCGGTGGAGTGCTGCAGTGATGTTTGTCCTTCTGTAGGTTTCTCCCATCTGCATATATGATCATGGATCTCAACTAGAGTGACCACCAGGTTCTTGGTCACCAGTCTAGACAAGCCCCTTCTCCATCAATTGCTCAGTTTGGCTGGGGACCAGCTCTTGGAAGAGTCCTGGTTGTGCCAAACTTCTTCCATTTGAGAATTATGGAAGCCACTGTGCTCTTGGGAACCTTCAGTGCAGCAGAATTTTTTTGTAGCCTTCCTCAGATCTGTGCCTCAATACAATACAGTTCCTTTGACCTCGTGGCTTGGTTTTCGCTCTGATATGTATTATCAGCTGTGAGGCCTTTTACAGAGAGATGTGTGCCTTTCCAAATCATGTCCAATCAATTTAATTTACCACAGGCGGACTCCGATCAAGGTGTAGAAACATCTCTGCAATGATCAAGAGACATGGGAGGCACCTGAGCGAAATTTCAAGTGTTGTTGCAAAGGGTCTGAATACTTATGTAAATGTGATATTTCAGTTTTTTCTTTTTAATAAATTTACAGACATTTCTAAAATTCTGTTTTCACTTCATCATTATGAGGTACAGAGTGTAGATTAATGAGAAAAAAAATGAATTTAAACAATTGTAGTATCAGGCTGCAACATAACAAAATTGAAAAAAGTGAAGGGGGTCTGAATACTTTCCGTACCCACTGTATATATATATATATATATATATATATATATATATATGGTTGGCATATATATATATATATATACAAAGAACGCTTCGTTTATAATCACTAAAAAGCTGTCACTAATCTTTGTTAATCGTAATCTCACAAAGATACGTTATTATCAATAGTTCTCTACGCTGCACACAAATCTCTTATTTACATCGCGTCTACACTTTTTTATAATGAGGTGATTCACAATACCTGACCGAAAACTCTGAACGATTTGAGCAGTGAGTGGATTCTAACTTAAGAGCCTCTGATTCAAGAAATCAACAGATATGTCTGTGATTGGCTACACTGCTCAACGCTGCAAAAACACGTTGAAATAGAAATCGATCTCCAGAGAGCAAACCATAACGCACTGGATAGTTTGCCAAATCTGCAATAAAATGCCACTAATATAGCTTTAACTGAGGGTGCTTTTGATTTCATTTGAGGGTGCTTAGCACCCCTGAAGAACCGGGCCTGCAATGGATAGTCAAGAGAAAAAGAGGGCAAAGCTTGTCTTACCAGTGCTGTTTCTGGAGCGAGTAATTTGCAGTCCTCTCTGCTTCTCTCCTCTTTTTCTATCTGAAGTTCAGAGCTCTGACCTGCAGGGTTCAGACCCAGAGGACGTGGTCCGGTGTCTCCGCGGTGCTTTTTAGTGATGTGAGCCTCGGGTCCGTGTACCGTCTTCACGTGCTTCCTCAGAGAGCTCGGGTCGGTGTAACGCTTCGTACAGCCGGGGATCTTACAAACATACGGTTTCTAAAGGACAGAAACAGGAGAGCGTGGTTGGCATGTAATCTGCAGCTGTAGCCAAACGTTTGGAAACAAAGCTAAATTTCTGCATTGTTAACTACAGGCTTATTGCTTTTTTCAGGTCATGTGGTGAATTAATTCAATAAAGAAATGTATTGAGGCATGTTTTGCTGCTGTATTTATATTATGATAAGTGTTAAACATTGAAATAAAACAGAAATGCTGTTTAGAAGTCCTTTTAAAACTTTTTCTGCATTTGTATGTATGGGAAAAGAAAAGCAATAAAAAAAAAAAATAATAATAAGCTGGATATAGAGATATTTAAAAAATATATAGTAATAATAAATAAAAAAAAAATGGATAAAGAGATATTTAAAAAATATATAGTAATAATAAAAAAAAAAATAAGGCAGTGCAACTAATTAAAAGATTTATAGATGAACCTCAAAGGTTGTCGCAAGTACATTATAAAAGACAATAAGCAAAAGAATTACCTGCACATTTTTATAATAAATTAGTACAATAATAAATAGGATTTTTTTTGTACAGTTTTTGTTTATAGCCATAGATTTTGTCCTTTGACAATAAATAAGCAATTTTATTTTATAATAAATTAATGCAATCATAAATTGCAATCTGATGCACCGATTTTTTTTGTAAGTGTGACTTGTCAATACCGATTTTTGCCGATCCCAATTTTTTTTCTATGAACTATAATATACAGCATATACAAACAAAAATCTATCCTTTTTTATCAATGCAAAAAATTATTTACATAATAAAAGAAATTTTCAAACATTGCAATTCTCCCAATTTGGACTAAGTTACAGATGTTCTCTCACTTAAACGACTCTCAAAATAAAGTGCTCTGTGACTAGAAAGAGGTAGAAATAACAATTAACTGAAAATGAGTTGCTGTATATAAAAAAAAAAAAAACAGATGTCATTTCCCACTGTGTTTATAAATGGTCATTTTTTCCCTTATTATGTGTGTCATTTTTCACATCAAATTCTTACATTGTTTTAATTAATTCAGTTAGAAAAATAAGAAATTAGATAAATAAGAAATTTTGGGAAAAATGCAATGATGTTTTTAAATATGAAATCAAACCACCAGTAGGTGGCAGCAAATGACTCTTTAAATGAGTGAGTCATTAATTTAACAGATTCGTTCAAACGGCTGATTCATTCAGAAATGAAGCAAGTGACAGTTTTAATGAATGGGTTACTGAATCATTGACTCACTCGATTCATTCAAAAACATGGATTCATTTAGTAACGAAACACCACTGTGTTGCTTGGAGACACAAAACAGTTCTGCTGTGGCTTTGATTGAAACTATTTTCGTCAGCGAAATTGAGCAAAAACAGTCAATATTATGTCTAAAATATAAGTCACTAATTTTAACTTGTTGTTTATTGAACTACTATTGTATAAAATCAGTGTCACATTGCAATCGCGTTAATATTGCAAACATCTTGGTCGTGTAATGTTGCTTATCTAAATCATTATTTTAAATATCATTTTTTTCTATCGCAGTTTGCATCTATAACTTTCTGAGTTACTCTGTGAGTGCTGGTGCCTCCATTTGTTTTGACTGCACGAGTCATAATAATTGCATTCAATATTCAATAATAATTCACAGTTTTTGTACGGTTTTGTTTTGTTTTAGTCAGTTTTTGTTGTTTGAGAAAAAATAATCTGCAATTCTTTATAATAAATTAATGCAATAATAAATTGTAGTGTTTGCACAGTTTTTCTTTTTTTTGTTTTAGTCAGTTTTTGATCTTTGACAATATATAAGCAATTTTATTTTATTATAACTTAATGCAATAATAAATTGTAGTGTTTGTACTGTTTTTCTTCTTTTTTTAGTTTTAGTCAGTTTTTGATCTTTGACAATATATAAGCAATTTTATTTTATAATAAATTAATGCATTAATAAATTGCAATCAGTATTTTTTTTTACAGCTCTTTTACTCATAGTTTTTTGTCTTTTGACAAAAATATCCTGCAGATTTTGTCATGTCATATTCATTTTAGTCAAACATTGTAAAGACCCACAAATACATTATCAAAAACAAAAAAGTGAAATGCAACACATAACCAGCAGATAACTTAATGTTTTCCAAATTGCAAAAGAAAGTTTTTGTAACATATATAATATATAATATGTGACCCCGGAGCACAAAAGTAGTCATAAATAGCACAGGTATATTTGTAGCAATAGCCAACAATGCATTGTATGGGTCAAAATTATAAATTTTTCTTTTATGCCAAAAATCATTAGGATATTAAGTGTAGATTACGTTACATGAAGATATTTTGTAAATTTCCTACTGTAAATATATCAAAACTTAATTTTTGATTAGTAATATGCATTGCTAAGAACTTCATTTGGACAACTTTAAACGCAATTTTCTCAGTATTTTGATTTTTTTGCACCCTCAGATTCCAGATTTTCAAATAGTTGTATCTCGGCCAAATATTGTCCTATCCTAACAAACCATACATCAATGGAAAGCTTATTTATTCAGCTTTCAGTATAAATCTCAATGGACTCTTATGACTGATTTTGTGGTCCAGGGTCACATATGCATATTTTATTTTGTTTTATTTAGTGCATGAGTTTACCTCATTGGAGTGTGTTCGGTTCTGGTGCTTTGCGCGGTCTGATGCATTGGAGAAAGCCTTGTTGCAGCCCTCGTGTTCACAAACATACGGTTTCTCACCAGTGTGCGAGCGCAGATGAGTCTTCAGGTTCTCCAGACGCGAGTACGCTTTATTACAGCCTTCAAACTGATACGCACAAACAGAAACATTTATGTTACATTGTTGTGAAGAAGGATCAAATACAGATATGACTGACTGTCAGAAAGTGTGCTCACAGTGCACTTGTGAGGTTTCTCTCCTGTGTGTCTGCGCATGTGGACCACGAGCATGTACTGGGCCTTAAAGGGCCGCTGCTCTCGAGAACAGTCCTTCCAGTGGCACACAAATTCCTTCTTCTCCCCGTGGATGTGCTCGTTATTGATGTGCTGTACAGAAAATCAGAGGTAAATCAGATTAAAAAGCATGACAACAGACAAGAGATCTAAAAAGTTGTTGGTGCCAGTGTTATTTTAGTATTATGTATGTATTATAGTATTTATTAATATTTTGAATTAGCTTTTTTTCAGTTTTAAATTTTAGTTTAAGTTTTAGTAATTTTGTTATGTGCTCTTGTTATTTTATTAGCTTTTTTAAAAATATATTTCTATTTTTTTAATTTTAGTTTACTATTATAGTATTTATTCATATTTTGAATTAGCTTTTATTTTTATATTTTAATATATTTTATATTAATTTTAGTAATTTTGTTACATGCTTCAGTCTTTTTTAGCCTTGCTGAGTGACAGCTTTTTAGTGATTATAAACGAAGCGCTCTTTGTATATGTGTATGTATGTATGTGTATGTATATGTATGTATGTATGTGTGTGTGTGTGTGTATGTGTGTATATATACTGTTTAACTTTATTTTATTTCAGTTTAAAATTATAGCATTTAATAATATTCTGAATTAGCTTTTATTTTTATATTCTCAGTTTTCAATTTAATTTAATTTTAATATGAGTCATTTTGTTGTTTGCTCGCCATTTTATTAGCTTTTTATATTTGTATTTATTATTATATTTATTTATATTTTATATTAATTTTTATATTATATTTTATATGTTATTTTATTTTAGCTTTTATTTATATATTTTCAGTTTTCAATATAATTTTAGTTTAAGTTTTAGTAATATTTGTACTTGCACTTAAACATTCATTTAATTTTTTATTTACGTTTTGCAAGTTTAAGTTTTTCATCTAATATTTATATTTTATTTTTATTTTATTTCAGCTTTATTTCATTTACCTTTTTTATTTTTTGTAATAGTTTTGTTAACAATAACAACTGCCTGGTGCAACGTGCCATTTTTGAATCTTAATGCAAAAACAAATGAGATTTCAGAGCTTTGGCAGAAGAGACAATTTTAGCGAACGAAGGGTTAATTTTCCTTCTGTTTATCACATAAATCTATCATATGACTTAAGAAATCTCGCTATATACCATAAAAGTCATGCATACTACTGTTATGATTTTTACTAGAAACTATTCCTTTTACGAAGACGAAGTGGTTTTTGTAATAACAGCATCCAGGTTTGAAATGATGCCGGTGAGTAAATGACTCTTTGAAACGAATCTCTTTTTCTCTGTCTTACATGCACGAGTTGCTCCTGAGTGTCGAACTCTTTGCTGCAGCTCTCCCAGTGGCAATTGGTCTCGTAAATGGCCTCTGGTTCAGGTTTCTCCTCCTTATCAAGATCATCTCTGCCTTCCAGTAAACCCAGAAGAGGATCCTGCAGAGCACAGCGCAGGAGCTCATGCCAGAACAACATAAACATGGACCCATTTTACTGCAACCAAAATTTGGAGGATGCGAATCCATTAGTCAAGCATTAGACAATGTTTTGAAGATGACCTGGGTTCCAGTTGAGGATGGACTCGCCACGTCTCCCTCCGAATGCTCCTCCAGGTTCTTGAT
Organism: Spinibarbus caldwelli; assembly: GCA_039654775.1. Lineage (NCBI taxonomy): Eukaryota > Metazoa > Chordata > Actinopteri > Cypriniformes > Cyprinidae > Spinibarbus > Spinibarbus caldwelli. The sequence goes on from CM077236.1 coordinate 34,851,639, forward strand.
GTTAATGCTGTCCATCACGCTGCCCAGAACAGGCTCTGTCTTCAGCTGAAGACACACACAGCAGGGTTATTATCATTAACTAAAACTAGAACTATTTAAACATTTTGATAATTGAAATAAAGCTAAAATAAAATAAATATTAGATGAAAAACATTTCTAATTTTCATTTAGATTAAGATGAAGCACGAAAATGACTAAGTGAAAAAAAATTATGAAATTGCTAAAACGGAAATAAAATCAAATCTAAAAAGAGATGTTTTAAAAAAACAAAAAAAAGCAAAACCACATAAAATTACCAATTTCCATTTTAAGTTACTAAATACAAAATATTTTTTATTTTTACAAAATGAATAAATAACTAAATGACTAAATAAATAAACAAAAAATAAAACTGAACTAAAACCGAAATTTAAAAAAAAAAAAAAAAAACAACAATTCCCAAATAGTACTATTAAAAAAATAATAAAATAATCTGGCAAAATCACAGATTACAAATGGTCATTTAGAACTATTTTTGAACTAAAACTGAAATAAAAAATAAATCAAACAAATAGTAAAATGGCAAAAACATAATAGTACTTTTTTCATTTATTTTAAAATTAAGCACTAAAATTACAAACTGGGGGAAAAAAACTAAATATGAACTAAAACTGAAATAAACCCATATCAAACCTAAATAGGATTTTAAAAAGAAACTAATAAAAATGGCAAAAACAAAGTTTCTAATTTTCATTTAGTTTAAGGTGAAGCACTAAAATTACTAACTAGAAAAAAACGAAATTAAATTTAAACTAAAACTGAAATAAAAATAAATCAATCCTAAATAGTAGGATTAAAAAAAATAATAGAAATGACAAAAGCACATAAAGTTACACGTTTTTGTTAAGTTTAAGTTGAAGCACTAAAATGACTAATTAGAAATAAAATAAATAAAACTAAAAATGACAAAAGCACATAAAATTACTAAGCACTAATTACTAATAAGCACTAAAATTACTAACTGGAAATATAATAAATAAAGACTAAAACTGAACTAACACTGAAATAAAAAGTTAAACCTAAATAGTGATATATCAATAAAAAAATGTCAGAAGTGCATAACAAATGACTAAAAATGTAACAAAGTAAAATGAAAACAAAGTATAAAAACAGCTCATTTAAAACAAAGTATCTATTTACACTAACTCTGCCCACCAATGTGTGATATCACATTGGAAAGGCATTTATTTTCAATAAAAATGAAGGAAATAATCAAAAAGTTGAAAATAAAGTATCGGGTAGGGTTAGGGTAGGTGTAGGGAGGGTTTTATTGTCCCAATGCATCCATTTCATAATTTGAATTAAAATTATAATTTACACTCAATACGTTATTATTATGTACTGTTTTATAATGTACTACAATACTGAGATGCAGATAATTGGCACTATTTGCAATAAGTAGTGGGGCTGTCAAAAAAAAATTCAAATTTTGAATATTCGTCAAATTTAAAATAAAAATCCACATTCCAATGCAAAAACGTTGCATTCGAATTTTAGGTGTGCGTCAGGCAGCCTTATCAGTGGACACGAGATGCGACGACGATGTAGGTATAGTTGCATTTTAATGCTTTTTTTAGCCTATCCAGTTGAACACACTGGATGCAGTGCTGCTACGTTGTTCATTCAAAATATTGCAGAAAAAGAGAACATCAATGTGGAGAAGATGATGTTTACATCAAACTGAAACCAAGCCGTTCACACAGAACACATATATATGGCATTTCCTATAGAGACGTCTATCACCGCTGCACTCGCATCTCGCACAAGAGAGCCGCATGTTTAGAAAACCGTGTAAAATTAATGCAAGTTCAACTTTTAAAAAACATGTCTCGAGACTTTATGGCAGTTTTTCCCATCCCACTGCATCTCATGTTTTTAAATAAAAAAGGTACTCTTTGTGATTGGTTTTCGGTTCTTTGTATTAAACTATACATACATACATACATGATGCTGTTTTGTTTCTAATTGTTTAAGCAACTCAATTAATTATATATGGTTTATAAACATTATTTTAAACATTATGCACTTTTTTCAAAGATAGGCGTGTTATTTTATTGCATTAAAGAAACGTGCATTAGTAATATTTTGCTTGATGCACCCTCTTGTGGCCTCAGGAGCCAAAAGCTTATTTTCCCAACTAACTGAAAATTATGCCTTTTAAATTTGAATTTTGATAATATTTAAGTGCGAAATTCGAATTTAGTTTTTCAGCCATTTTTACAGCCCTAATAATTAGTATATATAGCAGAAAATCTTGCTATTTTAACAGTGTAAATAGAATCCATTGCTATTTGCACTTGGTGTAAATAGCCACTGCCAATTTAAAATATTAACAAAAACAATAATAATATATAATATAAGTAATACTAAAATAAGGAGAGAGCGAGGGCACTCACGTGTGTGTGTTTGGCCGGAGCGTGGAGTCTGGGGCATGATGCAGCGAGAGAGCTGTACATGTTTCCCTGCGGTCTGCAAGGGTAGTTCACGGAGCTGGAGAAACCCAACGACGGACTGAAAACACAAACATCCCATATTATAAATATTATAAACCTGAGAAGAGATGATGCCAGAGGACCTCAGATGATGCCAACCATCAAACAACATACAAAACTACCTAACTTTGCTATAAGTTTAAATCGCAACATACAATCAGTGCAATTAATAGTGTTCACCATCATTACGTCATTAACTAACTGCGTGAATTTTACTTGACATAGACATCAACTTGACATAGTCACCACTGATAAACTATTACTAAATATAATGTAGAGACTTTAAAATAGAAACTTCAGTTTTCTGTAAAGCTGCTTTGCAACAATTTCTATTGTGAAAAGCACTATACAAATAAACTTGAATTGAATATTAATGGATCAGAATCAGCTGCGTTCGTGAGGAATATCCAGGGTTCCTACGCGGTTTGGAAAAATACGGAATTTGATTTAAGTCATTTCCAGGTCTGGAAAAGTATGGAAAAAAGAAAGCAGAGTATGGAAAAATATTTGCATTTCCAGACTTTTGTCCCCATTTAGGTTTTTATAATAGAAAATTACAAATTTAATGAAATTAAATGTTTAGTGATTGTTAAACATGGCTGAATGAATTCAAGGTGCACTTTTTAATTATGCAAAATGTTTTGCGTTTTGGGTTTCTTCTCATGATATTCTTAGCACAGTATGACATAGCCTCGAGGACCTCTGCAAAATTAAAAAATGTACAGACTTATATGTGTGCACGAGAAACCATTAAACTTAGCATATAGGACAACACACACAGAGCCACCTATTGTGCCATCAGCCCATTTCACAGTGTGGTGTCTTGGCCGCCACAGAATATGCGTTAAAGAGACCTAAGGCCTTGATATATGGCATACTGCCCTAATGAAAGCCATATTTTGAACACCTTTTTTTTTTTTTTACAATACCAGTTTTTTTTTTATAGACCCTTGAACTTGGCAAATAGGACAATGCACATATCTGTATTATCATGCCATTAGCCCATTTCATGTCATGGTTTTCTCATGTCATGTGCTAAATTGGACATTAGGTCTTGACATTAGAGGTACTACTATAAGTAAAGCCAAATTTTGAGCAAGTAGATCTCTGTTAATTCATGTGCATCCATGCTCTCACTTTATTCATAGTGAGATGGCAGTGATGCACAAAGGAAATAGGTTATATAAAACTAGAAATTTGAATGCGTAAGCATGCAAAAAATTCCATTGTGGATGTGAATAGTTTCTGGAGGGCACAAAAAAAGTTTTCTGTGTGCATGCAAAAGTCAAAAATATTTACAGATGACTATAATATATGTGACCCTGGACCACAAAATCAGTCATAAGGGTAAATTTTTCGAAAATCGAGATTTATACATCATCTGAAAGCTTTCCATTGATGTATGGTTTGTTAGGATAGGACAATATTTGGCTGAGATACAACTATTTGAAAATCTGGAATCTGAGGGTGCAAAAAAATCTAAATATTGAGAAAATCGCCTTTAAAGTTGTTCAAATGAAGTTCTTAGCAATGCATATTACTAATCAAAAATGAAGTATTGATATATTTACGGTAGAAAATTTACAAAATATCTTCATGGAACATGATCTTTACTTAATATCCTAATGATTTTTGGCATAAAAGAAAAATGGATAATTTTGAGCCATACAATGTATTGTTGGCTATTGCTACAAATATACCTGTGCTACTTATGACTGCTTTTGTGCTCCAGGGTCACATATACCAAATATAAAGCTGAAAATAGTGCTGTATGAACCATTTATGTTAAATATGGTCTAAAATAAGATCTACTGAGAGGCTTGGAAATTTGAGTATGGAATTTTGAAATGGAAAATGTGTAGGAACCGTGGGAATATGAGTGTGTAAATGAAGTGTTAATGATGAATCTCCACCTCATGCTGCCCACAGACAGATGCCCATACGAGCTGGCAGCGTTCGGCCCGCAGCGCGAGTTCACAAACGCCACCAGAGAGCTGGGCGAGGTGCGGATGACCGTCTGCAGGTCCACACTGGCATCGGACAGCGGCGAGATGGACAGCGTACGCTTCTTACTCAACTTCAGCATGGAGCGAGGCGTCGAGAAACAAGACGCTGCCGGACACAGATAAAGATCACATTCAACATTTCATTCATGATTTTAAAACACTTTAGTGTGAGGTTCAGTTAGTTAGTGTGCATTAGATATCATCAACTAACACTGAGTAATTTTATTGCATTTTAAATTAAAGTTGTGAATAAACATGAATTAACAATGGGCAATAGAATATTTATCAAATTTATTTAGAATATTTATAAAACCCTAAACATTTAGATAAGTGTTTTCCAATCAGGGTTTGTGAGTTTATGAAAAACTAATCATTACTTAAATCATATAAATATAAAATTAAAATGAATAGACAACCAAAATTAAACTCTTACATTTTTCAAATTTTAGTTTGGATAAATTAACCATAAAAATGTAAAATCAAAACATATAAATTATTTTAAAAAAATAAAAACAACTAAAATTAACCAATTACACTTTTAAAAGTTCAACTTGGATACATTTATTTTTGTTAATGCAAGGTTTCCAGAATTGGAATTATGAGTTGATTAAAAGCTAACAATAATAAAAAAAAAAAAATTAAAAATAATTAAATAAAAATAATTAAATAAATAAACTTTAATAAATAATCTGAGCTGATGAAAAGCTAATAATCTAAATAAATAAATAAATAAATAAATAAATAAATATATGTAAAAAATAGACAAAAAAAAAACTTTTTATTTTATTAAATATTTTATTATTTACCTGCATGTCACGTGACCATTAACCCACATTAGAGAATCATGCGAAAGCAAATGTGTTGTTAAATTATTAAAATATCAACCTAGAATCTCAGGGAATCCCTGTTTGGGAGTTCATGTATTATGAAAAGACATGAATTAACAATGGAAAATAGTATACTTATAAATGAACATTAATCGAGATTAATCAAATGTAGGGTTTTTTCTCCTAAAATAAAGTTGTCATGTTTTAGAAATCATGTTGAAGTCGACTGTGAAGGGTTTATTGTGATGGACTGTGATGGAATTTGTCGTCTCACCGTCTCCTGATCCCATATGTTCAGATCCCGGCTGGTTATGTGTGAGGTTGTGTTGAAATCCCATCATGCTCTGGTTACAGTAGGGGGCGCTGCTGACACCTAAAACAACAACAACAACAACAACAACACTGTTAATGCTTTTAACACACACTTTATTTCCTCAGACTGGCAGTTAATGTGAGACTCCTCATCTGCGTCTGATGAGTGAATGATAATGACGAGCGCTCACTCTCTGGTGGAGGCATCCCGCGGTGTCCCATCATGCCGTGCGGCGGCCGCATGTAGGGGTCCATGCAGGCTCCTGGGGTCATGGAGGGGTTAAACATCTCTCTGCTGTGGGGTGACTCCTCGCTGTAGGACGATCGCACTGACGGAGCCAGTCTGCACACACAAACACATCCCCTATTAATTATTATACAGAAAATATTTTAAAAAAAAATTATACACACACACATACTTCAATTAATTGTTATATATACAAAAAATATATTAATAAAATTGAATACATGCATATAGAGTATATCCAGAGAGTAGAAGAAAATGTAGTAGGTTGTAGTAAAATTATATACGTATTTTTTTTTTAAATACACATATACATAATATAGAAATAGGTCTAATACATACATACATAGATGGATACAATATATATATTTATAAAAAAATTAGTACATGTATAATATAAATAAATTATAGTAATATAAGCAATCAGTGTTGGGTAAGTTACTCTAAAAGAGTAATTAATTACTAGTTACTAATTATATCTTTAACAGTGTAATTCGATTACCGTATAAATTACTCTCTCTAAAAAGTATTTAATTACTTATTACTAATTACTTTCTAAATCCTATATCAACCTCGACAAGTTATTGGTACAAAGATAGACATGAAATAGTTCTTTTAATTCTTTCAAATAAATAATAGATAACTACATAAATTATTCTGGTCTCACTTTAGATTAGAGTTCAACTCTCACTATTAACAACTTACTATTAACTATGACTTTTGCCTCAATATACTAATAATGACTGCTTATTAATACTTAGTAAAGTAGTTGTTAAGTTTTAAGAATTGGGTAGGATTAAGGATTAAGTAATAATAAACAGCCAATATAACAGTATGCTAATAACCAACTAGTTAATAGTGAGAACTGGACACTAAAGTGTTACTAATATTCTTATTAACTCAAAGTATTTAATGTGAAAATAGTACATAAAAAGCATGCATTTTAAGGTTAGACTTTACATCTTGATGTTAAATCCCACGGTATTAATCCCACGGTATTCAATTACATAAGAAGTAACTGTAATTAAATTACAGAAAAAATAAGAGTAATCCCTTACTTTACTTTTTCAAGGGAAAAGTAATTAAATTACAGTAACTAATTACTTAGTAACTAGTTACACCCAACACTGTAATCAATATATAATATAATATAACATAATATAACATAACATAACATAACATAATATAATATAATATAATATAATATAATATAATATAATATAATATAATATAATATAGCAGGCATATACATCCATACATAATATATTTGAGTGTCACTGTATGAGCACAAGTACTAAAGATATTTGACTTGGTACTAAAGTGGAGAACATTAGTGAGGGTTTATTGTGATTCCTCCATACGGTCACTAAGAGGCGCCACATCCTTCAGCTTTTCTTCACAGTACCACTAAAGAAAGACTAGAAACACATCGTTGGGAATCCCCATTATTCCTCCACTTTCCTCTTTCTTTCTCTACCTTCCCATATTGAGCCGTTTTCCCATCTCTTCTGTCTGTCCGTGGTGATGTGATGCAGAGTGGTGTTCAGTGACGGTGGTCTCTGTAATTCCTCTGAACGCTCTGTGTGTGTGTGTGTGTGTGTGTGTGTGTGTGTGTGTGTGTGTTCCAGTGCTTTAATCTCCTCACACTAATCCAGCACAGCTCTCTCTCTCTCCCCCCAAAACTCTGCCTTTCTCTCCCCATCAGCCCTTCTCTCTCTCTCTCTCTCTCTCTCTGTGTTCACACTGCTGTGGATCTGTTGTTCTCTCTTGTGCGAATACGTCTCTGTTCTCTCTCTCTCTCTGGAAAAGATCATATTCAATGAGCATCTTTGCCTTGTTTTCCTAAACATTCAACAAGATGACGATCTGATAAGCAAAACTGCTATTAAGAGATAAATATTAACATTTACACTTATTAGATTATTTATTTCAAATATATTTATTATTGTTTTCAGAGAATTTACCTTTAAAATGAGATCTTTTTCATTTGTATATCCAAGTAAAAACCAAAGTGAAAATTATCTAAAAACAATAGTTTCTCAAGTGAATTTATTTTGTTTTAAGAATGTTTTGTGCTTGAAAACAAGATTTTTAAGGAGTTTTTGGGTCGTTTAGAAGGTTTTTCCTTCGTAAAGCTTTAGTATCCTGTGGGCAACTTTTGTAAACATTGCTTGACATTTTTGTAAGGACTATTCCATTAAGATCTGACTGTTTTTTGGTTGACACAACTGAATAAAGTTATTCTAAAATTCAATTCTGTCTCTCTGAGGAAACCTGAGTCTGGTTTGGTCAGTCATGCGGAGAGTTTCTGCTCTCTGACCAGTAATAAGCAGCTGTGAGAGAGAAAGCGGCCGAGAGACACAGAGAAACTCAGAGAGAGAGAGAGAGAGAGCTCAACATGGGTGGCATTCAGCAGGAGGAGGAGGAGCGAGAGACTGGATCTGACCTCATCATTAATAACCAGCATTAACCTCAAAAGAGCCAAAATTAACCCAAGCACGACAGTTAGATGGTTAGAAAACTACCAGATAAAATAATTCTAATATATTTCTTTGTTTAAAAAACTGCAAAAGTCAAACTATAATTATTGTGATTGCACAGCAGTTTCTAATAAAGTTATAAAATAATCATGATCAAATAATTTAACTTGACAGTTACCTTGAAAAATACCAGCCATAAATAACTCTAAATAATTAATAAATATTAATAAAACAATAAGCAATTGTGTTGTAGTAAAAGTAATACTTATATATATATATATATATATATATATATATATATATATATATATATATATATTATATATATATAATTTTTAGAAAGTTATACACGTTTCCTGATTGGCTAATTTAATTTTGAGCCAAAACTATTTTTTTGTTCACTTACTGATATATTAACTCATGGATTCCCAAACGTTTTTGTTATCTGAACCCAAAACTTTTATTTGAAGTACACCTGAGATTTTAAGTTAATATTTCAATAATTTAACAACATATTCATATGTTCTCTGACATTGGTTAATGGCCACATTAAACAAATAATATATTTAATATATTATTATATTTTAATATTATATTTAAAAATATTAATTGTATAATTAAAAATATTAATATATAATATAAATATTGAATATTTTTGATTGAACTGATTGTTAACTTTTCATCAACTTACAAACTCTGCGGTTCCTCACAAACCCTAGTTTTGGAAACCCTGTGCATAATTCCAGCAAAAGCATTATTTCTGTTACAGAATCAGCATGAATCTATACAACATGTATTATCTAACTATAAACACATGCGCTTCACGCTGAACCGGTTTTGTTTGTTTGTTGATTGGTTTTTGCTCTACCTGTTTTTGCTCTGATGTGGAGGATGGCTGATATGAATCAGATGTGTTTTAGTGAGGGATTGTGGGTAATGTGAGTGATCGTACCCTCGGCTCGGCTGGTTGGTGGTGTTGTTGTAGTGGTACAGCCCTTGGTGCGGCTGCATATCCACTGGCATTGAGACGAACACACCCGCTACAGCCACAGACCTCTGCAGGAACACACACACACACACACACACACACAACAGCGTTAGAGCTGATAAAACACACACAGCACAGCTCATGCACAATGAGCTTCATAATACTGTGTGTTTTCATCATGCACCTTTCTTTAAAGTCAGTAGGAGCATATTAAAACGACATGATTTGAGTACCAACATAGCACTTCAAGTAAAGGACATTTTTCTAGACACCTACATGGATATGCAATACACACACTCATGCAAGCATATGTGTGTGTGTAGATGTATATCTGGTAACGTGTGCTAATGAGTTTCAGGCGCTAAATAGAGATCTTGTATGAAGCCACAGCTGCCCGACCCAATAAATACCATGAGGAAGGTCTACACACACACACAGCACATATGGACACACACCTGTCAGAACTCACAGGGGAATCACAGTCATGACGAGGACAAAAATGTCACTGTGTGACCATCAGTTAGCTAACCTGTCAAAAAGGTAAAATATTTTATATATATATATATATATATATATATATATATATATATATATATATATATATATATATATATATATATATAATTTTTATTATTATTTTTTTTTACATATTTTAACATTTTGTTTTAATATTATTTTAATTTTTTTTATTGTTATTATTCTATGATTTTAATTTTATTTACATTTTAAATTTATGCATTTGGCAGATGCATTTATCCAAAGTGATATTTTTCATGCATTCTCTAGGAAATGAACCCATGATCTTGGTGTTACTAGAGCAGTGCTCTTCTTTTTGAGCTACAGGATGGCTATTTTATACACATATTTTCTACAAATATTAAAAAAACTGGTAGAGAATCCCTGTCCAACAAGCTGTCCTAACCAAACATGATGCTGTATTTTTCCGGCAACAAGCAGGCTTCATGTCAGAGTGACACTCATATACACTCATATCTGCACAGTTACACTCATATCTGCACAGTTTTGTTTTGTTTAGTTTTGTTTATTTAACCGATTTGCATTTCATCTGCCATGTGCCTTATGCCACTTAATCAAACTCTTTTCTACAATGTCCTTATTTGTATATTTGTATAGTTTGTTTTTATATTTTAAACTGTATTTATTTGCATTCTACGTCTACTGTTAGTGTTTTGTTAACTGTATGCACCATGGGTCTGAGAGTCACGCAATTTCAATTCTCTGTATGTATGTGCTGTACATGTGGCAGAATTGACAATAAAGCAGACTTTGACTTTGACTTTGACTTTGACACAGTGATTGGAGTGGGATTTTAGACCAATGAGATTTCACGGTGGGCGGGGCTACACAGAACAACAACACAGAAATAAAAACCAAACAACTGACAAAACTCACTCATCACTTTTTGCTATTTAGGACAAAACTCAGATTAAGTTTGAGGCAGTAAAGAAATTAATACTTCTATTCATCAAGGCTGCATTAAATTGATCAAAAGTGCCAGTAAAGACATTTATAAAGTTCCAAAAGATTTCTATTTCAAATAAATGCTGTTCTTTTGGACTTTCTATTCATCTGTGAATCCTGAAAAATAAAATGTATCAGTTTCTACAAAAATATTCAGCAGCACAACTGTTTTCAACATTGATAATAATCAGAAATGTTTCTTGAGCAGCAAATCAGCATATTAGAATGATTTCTGAAGGATCATGTGACACTGAAGACTGGAGTAATGATGCTGAAAATTCAGCTGCGCATCACAGAAATAAATTACAGTTCAACAGATATTCATATAGAAAACAGCTATTTTAAATTACAATAATATTTAACAATTTTTACTGTATTTCTGATTAAATAAATACAGCTCTGGTGAGCAAAAGAGTCTTAAAATCTGACTGATTGCTGGTTTTGGTGGTGCATCTTTTCTGTGATGTTGAGTAAAATCTGTTGGCGTCTTTCAGCAGACAGACTGTAAAAGGGTGTAAAAGTTGTTAGAGTCTCGCACGCCCTCATCTGCAACAGCTTTCCTCTCTCTCTCTGTTGGCTGCTGGTCTCGCTCGCTCTCCTCCCATCCCCCTCTCTCTCTCTCTCTCTGCGGATCCTCCTCCTCTCTGTCGAGGTGGGTGTTCTGGCTGTTATGACTTGGAGAGGATAATGGCAGCTCTAATGTAGCCAGCTGTTCCTGATGTGGCCCAAAACGAGAGGAATGGGCCGGGTTTGGGATCGGACCAACCACAGCCAGATTCCACCTCCATTTCTTCCCCTCCGTCTCTCTCAATATCGTTGTTTTTCTTCAATGGTAAACTTTGTTTTCCAGCTCTGGCTTTGTTTTCATAACCCGACTCAAACACCCCTCGACGAATTCTTCACTTGGTTATTCCCTCGGAGCCACAACAACCCAATTACTAACCCTACAACTAGTTAACTCAAACACCAGCTCATTAAAATGCAAATAATCAGTCTGATTTATTTAGCTTTTGAGCCGGTTCACAACAGGGTTATTATAAAAAAATAACTAAAAATGAAACTCAAATTACAACCATTTAAACCATTGTTACTTAAAATAAAAACATCAAGGACAATGGAAAAAAGTTTTTTAATTTTGTGTTATCCTTGACAAATGAGTGCATTTAACTACTTTTTGTCTAATAAATCAAATCAAAATCAAAGTAAGCATGTAATACAATATTAAACATTACATTTATGCATTTAGCAGACGCTTTTATCCAAAGCGACTTACATAGCATTCAAGTTACAGTTTTTACATTTGATCAACATTAACTGTAATTCAATATTAAAAACTTACTTCAGCTATTTGCCAACAACATAATTTTACATTCATTTTTTACATAATTTAATTTTAGATGTACTAAAATATATATAGAGAGAGAGAGAAAGAGAGAGAGAGAGAGAGAATACTAAAAATGACTAAAACAACAATTATAAACATTTTAATTAAAATTAAAATGAAAACGGAATATATGAAAACTGATCCAAAATATTAATAAAAACTATAATTGTATCTCAACAATACTATAATAACACATGCCTTTTAGCTTTGGAACACTGACATTTATATTGAACTGAATTAAATCAACATTGAGCTGAATTTTCTTCTGTAGAGCTGCTTTACAGCTGAAGTCATTTCATAACTGATGAATTTTATAACACTTATTTTCCTGTTTATTTTTGTGAAGCTGCTTTGAAATAATCTGTATGGTATAAATCGCTATATAAATAATAAAAGCGAGTTGATTTGACCTGAGAAAGACAGAAAGTTGAAATATGTGGCGTGAGTGAGTTAATATCTCACAAAAGCATTATTTAAGTACATGAATTCCAGATTGTTGCAACGAATGTTGCAAGAAAGATTCTTTTGGAATTAAATCGCTCCACTGTCGTCATGGCAACCATAAACTGTTTAAAGGAAACTTCAGTGAAAAGGGCGTCTTCTTTTTCCAACCTCTCTCTCTCTCTCTCTCTCTCTCCTGTGACGTCCATACCTGTGGTTTCCCCAAACCTCACACCTCCGTCTGCTCTCCCTCTCCTCATTTACACATGACTGTACCCAAAATCAGCTCGTCTATTCTTCTGGGTGAAGAAGTAAAGCGGCTTCACTGACAGACTCACAGCTGTTGAACACACTTGTGCTTACTTACCTTCCCACACACACACACACACACACACACACACACACACACACACACTCTCTCTTCCTCTATGACCAATCTGCCCCGGAATAGCATCTCTAAAGCCTCGTAATAGCAGCAGATTTCCTGTGACCACAAGAATTGTGCGCAAAATAGACAAAATATCCATAATCACCGTGAGCGGCCCTACTGGTGTGTGTGTGTCTAAGTTTTCCAGTGCTGGTAAAGTCAGTCATGACTAGTATTAGCCCACCCATAACACCCTAGCACCTGCACAGCAACACCCTGGCAACCACCCAGAACACCTGAGCTGTAAAAACGACTAATTGGTATTTGTTTTGTTTTCCATATATCAAAATTAAGTGTGTTTATGCTTAAAACGACAAACAAAAAATATTCTGTTATTGGTGTGAGAAAATAATATTATTCATATTAATCTATTATAAATAATATTGTTTTCCCTCAGATTATTTTTTCTTCAGAAAACAAGACTTAATATCTCGTCACTTTGCAGCTCCAGTAATGCATCTTGATTTGAGAATGTTTAGATATTTGTTCTGGAAAACAAGACAGAAACACTGAGAAGAAAATCATTCTTGCAACCATTGAAATCTGCATAGCAACACCCTGGCAACCACTCATGCCTGCATAGAAACACCATGGCAACCACTCATAGCTGCATAGCAACACCCTGGCAACTACCCATAGCTGCATAGCAACACCCTGGCAACCACCCATAGCTGCATAGAAACAGCATGGCAACTACCCATAGCTGCATAGCAACAGCATAGCAAACTACCCATAGCTGCATAGCAACACCCTGGCAACCACCCACAGCTGCATAGCAACACCCTGGCAACCACTCATAGCTGCATAGCAACACCATGGCAACTACCCATAGCTGCAAAGCAACACCCTGGCAAGTCAACCACCCACAGCTGCATATGGCCAGCAGCCATATCACCATGCAACCCAAGACTAGTTGTCCACTGAAGCTAAGCAGGGTTGAGCTGGTCAGTACCTGGATGGGAGACCTCCTGGGAAAACTAGGTTGCTGCTAGAAGAGGTGCTAGTGAGACCAGTAGGGGGTGCTCACCCTGTGGTCTGTGTGGGTCCTAATGCCCCAGTATAGTGATGGGGACACTGTACTGTAAATAAGCACCGTCCTTTGGATGAGTTGTTAAACCAAGGTCCTGACTCTCTGTGGTCATTTAAAATCCAAATTTGGCCATTGGCCTCTGACCATCATGGCCTCCTAATCATATCTGCTGATTGGCTTCATCACACTGTCTCCTCTCCACCAATCAGCTGGTGTGTGGTGGGCGTTCTGGCGCACTATGGCTGCCGTCACATCATCCAGGTGGATGCTGCGCACTGGTGGTGGATGAGGAGACCCCCCTCACAATGTAAAGCTCTTGAGTGGCGTGCCTAGAAAAGCGCTATAGCCTATAAATGTAATTAATTATTATTATTATAAACAGCCTGGCAACCACTCACAGCTACATAGCAACACCTTGGCAACCACTCACAGTTGTATGTCAACACCCAGGCAAGTCAACCACTTCTGCTTAGCAAAACCTAGGTCTGGGTGATTTTTCAGATTTTATCGATTAATTCGAAATTTAATGTTTTGCCACGATTTTATTTTTTAAATCGTATAAAATTTTATTATTGAGGAATCGCAATTGTGAATAGAAATATTACCAAATGTTAGAATCAGACACTTTGACAATATGGCAATGATAACAGCAAAGCGAAAAGAACGATCAGCACACGTGATTAACCGCTCACGTGTTACGCACTTATATCACTAGGTGCCACTCACACAGAATGCGCTTTTGTGAGACAAAGATGTGACGCAGGCAGTGGAATAGGAAAAACATGCAAGAAGATGGGAGTGAACTTCTTTTAACTTGAGCGCCGTGTTTTTAGAATGCCGTTTCATGCAAGAGATGCAAGCGCAACAGTCAAATGCATCCATGTTTACACAGAAAAAACAATGGAAAAGCAGCGCAAGTGAATAAAAAAAACCGTAACTACTACTGTATGTCTGATATTTCATGTTTGCATCATGGTGACAGACTGAAAGCTGCTGTTATTTTTACAGAGCATTTATAGTTAATAATTGTCTACTGGTGTACTTTCAGTCATTTTGAATTTGAATTACCTTGAATTTTGAGATTTTTTTAAAGAATTTTCCTCATATTATTTCTGAACATATATGTATAAGACAAGTTTGTACAAGATGTAGTTGTAGTTCATGCATCTTTTCTGCAAAGATATTTAACAAGTGATTTACATGTTGACAACTTCATGTGTGGTGCACTTGGAATAGAATTTTCTTTAACTCGAGGGCTAATAAAGAAAAAGTTACTTGAATCACGTTGTAGATACATTTTTAAGTTGACTAGTTCGAGAAGTTAAAAAAAAAAAAAAAAAAAGAGTCGGTCAAACGTTCTGGAAAAAAAAAAAAAATCACTCACAGCTACATAGCAACAACTTGGCAACCACTCACAGTTGCATGGCAACACCCTGGCAACCACTCACAGTTTCATAGCAACACCTTGGCAACCACCCACAACACATGGCAACGAGTTTTCCACATGCAAGCATCACTTTCATCTTGAGGAAATGTCAATCTAGTTTTTAAACGGCTGTGAACTCTTACTGTAAACAAACACGCAGCAATCACAGCAGTTACTGGAAACATGAACACCAGGAATCCAGCAGAAACTCCACAGGAGACCAGCCAATCATCATATACACACACGACTACTGACTACTGACTACTGACAACTACAACAACACAAACACACGAGCCGTTTACACAGACCCACATTACTGATTATTATAAAAAATTACAAAAATATACATACACAAAGTGTCAGAATTTCACTCATTAGATACAAAATATCAAATGTCATTTATAGTAAAGGAAGAAGCACAAAAACATTTTAGAAGCAGAAATTTGTTCGGTTTGATAAAAGTAATGAATAGGACGACATCAGTTGATGAAATGATTAAAAAGCGCCGAAGGAAAGTGGTGCGACTGATGAAGATCCGGCAGTATCTGCTCGTTGTGTGGTCCTGTTGGGTCAGAACTCATTCATTGCACTGCGATAAAGTCATACACGCATGTTTATACGCATGTGTAAATCATCTGTAAGGACATGTGTTTGAGAGTCTGTTCAGTGTTCAGTGTGACTGGACCCGAGCCGAACATCAGTCTCTCACTGTAACAAACACTGACGCTTAAATGACTCGCAGATCTCTGAGATATTAATTCCTTACATTTCTGGAAATCATTTCACATACACACTCTGTTTGGTATTTGTAAACTTCAGTTTTATCACTTGAACAATGGTGACAAAACTGTAATAATATAAACATTTGTTATGCATTACATGCTACACACACACACACACACACACACACACTCCAACAGACACACACACACACATATTTTACCATGTTTACATCAATTAAATAGTCCTGCATGCAACTAATTATACTTACCAAACACTTGACATAAACATGAAAACATAAGAGAGAAGTAATTAAAATTAATATATAAAAATTATATTCAGTTTTTTTTAATGATAAAAACATTTTAATGTTTAATTTTTTACATCTTCATAAAATATTTGTAGGTGCAGTTGCATTAGTCGGATTTCAGACACTAAATTAAAATGAAAATTTACTATTATTTTCACTACTGTCAGTGTGCTACTGCAGATTATAAATGGACATCAATAATATTAAACAAACAAACAATAAATAAATAAATAAAATAATATATTTTAAATAAATACATTTTTTTAAAAGTGATAAAAAAATATAACCCATTTTAATGTTTAGTTTTTTTTTTTTTTTTTTTTTACATTTTCATAAAATATATGTAGTTGAAGTGCAGTTGCATTAGTCAGATTTTGGACACTAAATGAAAATGAATATTTCACTACTGTCAGTGTGCTACTGTAGACTATAAAATTACAGTAACAACATTCAGGCCTGTTCTTACAAAACCTGATGTGATTAAACCACATGAAATCATTCAAGAAACTATCCACAAAGAGTCTGATGACTAATTTTCTGAAATATTTGCACAGGAACGTGTAAACTATGATGGACTGAGCGATCTCTCATCAACGGGAACATTCATTTGTTCGCCACACTTCAGCTCCTTCTTTCAGGCGGAGAAAAAGCTTTTGTTTCCTTGCTATACGGATCCCGGGAGCTCTAAACCGAGCCACTCACATAACAGCTCCATCATCGAGGGCCATTTACATAACTAAACACTAACAAATGAGCACATCAACTCACTGAGAGACAGAGAGATGAGAACTAAATGAGTGTTAGCTGTTCTCCGGCTCAGCGTACCGCCATATTCCTGCGTGTGTGGCCTGTTCCTCAACGATTCACCGATCATATTACACACACACACACACACACACACACACACACACACACAGGCTGCCAAACAGCTCTCGACACCCAATAGAAGATAACAGCCTCACATCTACATAAAGAGCACAGACTTAAGAAGAGCCTCGGCCCGAGGAAAACAAACACCAGTCACAGGTTTATTAGTGCCGACAACAACAATCCACAATTATGCTCTTTTTGGGTAGAGAGATAAATTCATAAATTGTTTTGAATAAAACATATTATTTCTAAATAATATTAAACTGTGCATTTATAATTATGATTTATCAAGAAATAATTTAAACATAATAAATATTCATATAAATATTATTTATAAATTAATATAAATATAAATAATATCTAAAGTGTTGTCATTTACTAAAACTAAACAAACTAATAAGAAAATTTTTTCTTAATTGAAATGAAGCTGAAATAAAATAAACAAAAATATTATAACGACCACTGATATGTTTAAGTTGAATTACTAAAATTACTAACTGAAATAAAACCAAACTAAAACTACTTAAAATAGTGAAATAAAAACAAATTATTTAGAAATAAGCATTAAATAAAATATTAAATAAATATATACACACTAAATAAATTTATATAATTCAAAATATAATAATAAAAACTATATAGTAAATAAATCATAATAAAATAAACATTAGTAACCATATATATGTATATATACAGGTGCATCTCAATAAATTAGTGGAAATCGTGGAAAAGTTCACTTATTTCAGTAATTCAACTCAAATTGTGAAATTCGTGTATTAAATAAATTCAATGCACACAGACTGAAGTAGTTTAAGTCTTTGGTTCTTTTAATTGTGATGATTTTGGCTCACATTTAACAAAAACCCACCAATTCACTATCTCAACAAATTAGAATACTTCATAAGACCAATAAAAAAAAAACATTTTTAGTGAATTGTTGGCCTTCTGGAAAGTATGTTCATTTACTGTATATGTACTCAATACTTGGTAGGGGCTCCTTTTGCTTTAATTACTGCCTCAATTCGGCGTGGCATGGAGGTGATCAGTTTGTGGCACTGCTGAGGTGGTATGGAAGCCCAGGTTTCTTTGACAGTGGCCTTCAGCTCATCTGCATTTTTTGGTCTCTTGTTTCTCATTTTCCTCTTGACAATACCACATAGATTCTCTATGGGGTTCAGGTCTGGTGAGTTTGCTGGCCAGTCAAGCACACCAACACCATGGTCATTTAACCAACTTTTGCTGCTTTTGGCAGTGTGGGCAGGTGCCAAATCCTGCTGGAAAATGAAATCAGCATCTTTAAAAAGCTGGTCAGCAGAAGGAAGCATGAAGTGCTCTAAAATTTCTTGGTAAACGGGTGCAGTGACTTTGGTTTTCAAAAAACACAATGGACCAACACCAGCAGATGACATTGCACCCCAAATCATCACAGACTGTGGAAACTTAACACTGGACTTCAAGCAACTTGGGCTAAGAGCTTCTCCACCCTTCCTCCAGACTCTAGGACCTTGGTTTCCAAATGAAATACAAAACTTGCTCTCATCTGAAAAGAGGACTTTGGACCACTGGGCAACAGTCCAGTTCTTCTTCTCCTTAGCCCAGGTAAGACGCCTCTGACGTTGTCTGTGGTTCAGGAGTGGCTTAACAAGAGGAATACGACAACTGTAGCCAAATTCCTTGACACGTCTGTGTGTGGTGGCTCTTGATGCCTTGACCCCAGCCTCAGTCCATTCCTTGTGAAGTTCACCCAAATTCTTGAATCGATTTTGCTTGACAATCCTCATAAGGCTGCGGTTCTCTCGGTTGGTTGTGCATCTTTTTCTTCCACACTTTTTCCTTCCACTCAACTTTCTGTTAACATGCTTGGATACAGCACTCTGTGAACAGCCAGCTTCTTTGGCAATGAATGTTTGTGGCTTACCCTCCTTGTGAAGGGTGTCAATGATTGTCTTCTGGACAACTGTCAGATCAGCAGTCTTCCCCATGATTGTGTAGCCTAGTGAACCAAACTGAGAGACCATTTTGAAGGCTCAGGAAACCTTTGCAGGTGTTTTGAGTTGATTAGCTGATTGGCATGTCACCATATTCTAATTTGTTGAGATGAGATGTGAATTGGTGGGTTTTTGTTAAATGTGAGCCAAAATCATCACAATTAAAAGAACCAAAGACTTAAACTACTTCAGTCTGTGTGCATTGAATTGATTTAATACATGAGTTTCACAATTTGAGTTGAATTACTGAAATAAATGAACTTTTCCACGACATTCTAATTTATTGAGATGCATCTGTATATATAGAAAAGAGAAAGTACTTTAAAGGGTTAGTTCACCCATAAATTAACATTCTGTCATTAATTACTCACCCTCATGTTGTTCCAAAACTGTAAGACCTTCGTTCATCTTCAGAACACAAATTAAGATATTTTTGATGAACTCCGAGAGCTCTCTGACCCTCCATAGACAGCAAGGATCCTAACACGATCAAGACTCAGAAATGTAGCAAGGACATTGTTAAAATAATCCATGTGACTTCAGTGGTTCAACTGTAATTTTATGAAGCTACGAGAATACTTTTTGTGCACAAAGAAAACAATAATTTATTCAACAGTTCTTCTTTGTTTATGTTCACCATGCGCGTACTGTCTACTGAATGTAAACAACACTGATTATGTTCTGAAGAATGTTGATTATGTCATTATTGTTTTCTTTGCACACAAAAAGTATTCTCGTAGCTTCATAAAGTTACAGTTGAACCCCTGATGTCACATGGATTATTTTAGCGATAATTTGTCTTCTGAAGACAGAGATGTTCACGAGTCTTTAACTTGGAGTCCGAGTCAAGTCTCGAGTCTTTGGTCACGAGTACGAGTTGAGTCTCAAGTCATTTAATGGCTCGCTAAAAAAATCCCATTCATAATCCTCATGTATTGAAATCTTCCTATTTACGAAGCTGTTTTATAGGCTATAGACAAAATATATGATCTATGATCTGCCTTTTTTTTTTTTTTTTTTTTTTGTAAAAGAGGTGTTAAGATGTAAGGTTAATGTACATCCAGCCTGTTACTGTTTAATCCATTCCCATGTTCAAAACAGTTTTTCTGTATAATTAAATTCTATAATAAGATAATAAGTCCTATCTACCATGACACATAAGGAAATATGTGACACAGATATTACAAAACCATACAAATCAAGTATTTCTTTTTGATAAAAGTCAGGGGTAATCTATTAAACTTCTAAGAGGCACGGCCTCTATATTTTCTTCCAAGTAGAGGTCTGGACAAAAAAACAACAACAACAAAAAAAACTAATAAAAAAAATATGTTTTTACATGTATTGTACTTTTACATTTAGATACATGCGAGGCCATGTGTTTCTGTTCAGGGTTTTCCTCCTGAAATCTATACTATTTAAATATATTATAAGCATTATCTACTAAAAATGTCTACAATAATCAAAATCTCATCTTGAGCAGAAAAGAAAGATAACCAGCAGTTTCAAAGTTTAGGTTCTATCCTAGCCATCTAACAACAAATTTCCCAATTATAATTACATGATTCTTTTGAAATGTTCTTAGACTACAGATTAATAATGCTAAATGTAGATCAGAAACGTCTTGTCACATCTGGTTTGAACAGTCAGAGTCATAGGTTATTGAGAGATAAATAGATAGTAAGAAAAATAAATAGATTTGCAGCATTGTTTCTGTTGTTGTTAAAATAACTGTATCATCCGCAGCTCTTAAACTTAGTGCCGGCGCGCATCCAGAGAGAGAGAGAGAGAGAGAGAGAGAGAGAGAGAGAGAGAGAGAGAGAGAGAGAGAGGAGAGAGAGAGAGAGAGAGAGAGAGAGAGAGAGAGAGAGAGAGAGGAGAGAGAGAGAGAGAGAGAGAGAGGAGAGAGAGAGAGAGAGAGAGAGAGAGAGAGAGAGAGAGAGAGAGAGAGAGCATGGAGCTGAAAGGGCTTGAATTAAGCGCGTTTGGCTTTAGATAAAAATACCAGAGAATATAGCGCTGAAAGATATTTGCCATAAACTACGCTTGTTATGTGATCCGCTCTGCTGTTTTGACGCGCTGCTCACATAAAATAGAGCTGCTGTTACGGCTCGTGGTCCGGATGAATGCCGGGGTGCGGATGCGGTCCACCTTTTGAAAATCAGTTATAGAAATTGTATTTAAGGATAAAAGACTCGAGTTGCTTTTAAAATATTCACGAGTCCTTTTCCTCGAGTCGAGTCAAGTCTGGAGTCATTTCAGGTCGAGTCTGAGTCAAGTCTGAAGTCTATAAAAATATGACTCGAGTGCGACTCAAGTCAGAGTCACTAACTCGAGTGCCCATCTCTGTCCGAAGATGAACGAAGGTCTTACAGGTTTGAAACGACATAAGGGTGAGTAATTAATGACAGAATTTTAATTTTTTTGTGAACTATCCCTTTAATAATGTTATTTGTCAAAGTAAAGCTTGATTTCTCCAGGCTGGTGCAGCTGTGAGTCAGAACATTCTCAGACAGACAGAAAAAGAGAGAGAGAATCCAAAGAAAAGAAAACTTCAAGTGATCTAAAGAAAAAAAGGAGGCGCAGAGCTGAACATGAGATGGAAAAAATGTGGGAGCAGGAAGTTGGCAGCAGCATGAGTGTGTGAGTCTGACTGTGTGTGGCATTGAGACGCCCTCCAGCTCCACTCAACCACTACACACACACACACACACACTGTACACGTGCATATATATATACTGCTTGTGTACAGAGAGCAGATTCTCTAGTGCTGCTCTGAGTCTCAAGCTCAGTGTTCAATCATGATCAGATTGACGAGAAGAACATCAGCAGATCTGCATCATTCTCAAGTACGGCTGTTTTAAACTCTAGTGTCTCTCTGATTTATATCTGATTCCACAGAAAACAGTCACTCCACATTCACTCATCTCAAAGTCTAACGTGAAATGATCACACACATCCACCTGACGCAGATGAAGGACAAGAAATAGTTTTAGTTAAATGTATCTGAAGTGCATTAACAGAAATTACTATTACAGTAAATACACGAGCATTTCATTTTCAAATCACACTAGTGTTCAGACCTCTTCACGCCTGTCTGACGCAACTAAACAACACAAAATCAAATATTTGAGAAACTGCAATTCATTTTTCCAAAATCCACTTAGAGCTGAACATTTTCATTGTGCTGTTAGACCAGCTTTATAAATATACAATAATCCAATGTTTATGTCATTTATTTATTTATTCACGTAGGTTTCCTTTTCATTCAGTTCATTTTAATTATTATTCTGTAATTTATTTTCCTGAAACTCTTAAAAATTAAGAAAATATATATATTTGCAAATGTTTTGCACCAAAACTATTCGCAAAATTTTTCATTATTCCCTGAAAAATGTTCATCAGGGTTATTATATTTAAGTAAAACGACAAAACAAATATTTAAAAAATATATACAGGTGCATCTCAATAAATTAGAATGTCATGGAAAAGTTTATTTATTTCAGTAATTCGACTCAAATTGTGAAACTCGTGTATTAAATAAATTCAATGCACACAGACTGAAGTAGTTTAAGTCTTTGGCTCTTTTAATTGTGATGATTTTGGCTCACATTTAACAAAAACCCACCAATTCACTATCTCAACAAATTAGAATACTTCATAAGACCAATAAAAAAAAAAAACATTTTTAGTGAATTGTTGGCCTTCTGGAAAGTATGTTCATTTACTGTATATGTACTCAATACTTGGTAGGGGCTCCTTTTGCTTTAATTACTGCCTCAATTCGGCGTGGCATGGAGGTGATCAGTTTGTGGCACTGCTGAGGTGGTATGGAAGCCCACGAGTTTCACAATTTGAGTTGAATTACTGAAATAAATGAACTTTTCCACGACATTCTAATTTATTGAGATGCACCTGTATATTACAGCTAGTTACCAAGGCAACATTTTTACTTTTAATTTAGTTTATCTTGATGAAATTAAATAACTAAAAGTACAGCTGAAATAAAATTTATGATAATATACAGACATATTACGCACCCAACAAAATTATTAAAAAGTACTAAAACTTTAACTAAAAATAAAAACAGAAAATCTAAAAATCAAAACAATTCAAAATATTAATAAAAACTATAACAGTATCTTGTTAATACTAAAATACATAAACTAATTCCAAACAAGAAACTTCAGATATGCTTTATATAAAATACGATGCATCACTGAAGAATGATATTGTGGTGTAAAAGAAGTTCACAAAGATGCGTGCAATTTGGACGAGGCCTTCTTAAACTCTTAATTTATTAGTTTTGAGTGACACTACAAATGCAAATTTACTGCCCAATTCCATAGCAACCACTCAGAACACCCTAGCAACCAGTTGTAAAATCTTCTGCACGTGTCTGATGAAGATTTGCAGCGCTGATCTCATTGGTAGCGTTCCCACGTCTCTCTCTCTCAGGATTTAAAGTAAAGTGTCACCCCACAAAAACAAGTTCCTGCAACCCATTCCCAAAGGGTCATCCGCTATTTCCTCATTCATTAGCGCACAAAGAGCCGGAGGAGGTTAAACTCTCTCCTACCTGAGGAGCGCCAGCATTTACAGATAAGAGCGGGAGAGAAAAGCGAGCGAGCGAGAGCGAGCGAGTCGCCGGCTGTAGGGCTCTTGGGAAGTTTGTCTTGTAATTGAATCAATTGTTGACCTCCTGTTCAAACTGGCCGAGCTGCTCGGAGAGGAGAGCCTGCGGAATAATAAACACTCTCTCTCTCTCTGTGTGTGTTATGGGTTGCGCTCGCCCCTCCTCTCTCCTGCGATTGTGCCGTGAGTCAAAGGCCGTGATTTAGGGGGGAGCCGTTCAATTCCTTCACTGCATTCTCTCTCTTTCATTCCTCCTTTTGTTGCAGCGTGGGATGAATTCTAATCATACGTCTCACCCCTAACCCTCCCGTCTCACCTTCACACTTCTGTCTGCTTTACCCGTCACAAACACCAATCAACATCCAGCAGTCGAGTCTGCTCAATCAGTGTGTTCACAAAAACTGAAAATATAATACATTTGATTCAAACCGATTCAGTCATATACATTTGATTCAGAAAGACTTTGATTCAGTCATCTACATTTGATTCAGGTTGCACTGAGCAAACTAAATTTGAATCAAACTGATTCAGTCATATACATCTGGTTCAAGTTATATTGTTTATACTAAATTTGATTCAATTTGATTCAGGTTCAATTAATCATATTAACTTTGATTCAAACTGATTCAGTCATCTACTTTTGATTCAGGTTGCACTGAGCAAACTAAATTTGAATCAAACTGATTCAGTCATATACATCTGGTTCAAGTTATATTGTTTATACTAAATTTGATTCAATTTGATTCAGGTTCAATTAATCATATTAACTTTGATTCAAACTGATTCAGTCATCTACTTTTGATTCAGGTTGCACTGAGCAAACTAAATTTGAATCAAACTGATTCAGTCATCTACATTTGATTCAGGCTGGACTGAGCAAACTAAATTTGAATCAAACTGATTCAGTCATCTACATTTGATTCAGGCTGGACTGAGCAAACTAAATCTGAATCAAACTGATTCAGTCATATACATCTGGTTCAAGTTATATCGATTATACTAAATTTGATTTAATTTTATTTAGGTTCAATTAATCATATTAACTTTGATTCAAACTGATTCAGTCATCTACATTTAATTCAGGTTGCACTGAGCATTTGTTTCAAGTTGTATGAATCATACTAAACTTGATTCAAAATTATTCAGGTTTATTTAATCATATTAACTTTGATTCAGACTGATTCAGTCATATACATTTGGTTTAAGTTTGATCAATTATAATAAATTTGATTCAATGTGATTCAGGTTCAGTTAATCATATTAACTTTGATTCAAGCTGATTCAGTCATATACATTTGATTCAGGTTTAATTAATCATATTAAATTTGATTTAAACTGATACAGTCAAATCATCTTAATTTAGGTTGAACTGATCATATTAAATTTGTTGAATCAGTCACATCAATTTGATTCAGGCTAAATTGATCACATTAAATCTGACTGAAGTTGATTAAGTCATATCTATTTGATTCAGGTTTAATCAATCATATTAACTTTGATTCAAACTGATGGAGTCATATTAATTTGATTTAGGTTGGACTGAGCATTACTACATTTGAATCAAACTGATTCGGTCATATCAATTTGATTTCGGCTGAACTGATCCTATTAAATTTGATTTAAGTTGATTCAGTCAAGTTAATTTGATTCAGACATATACATTGGATTCAGTTTGAACTGATTATACTAAATTTGATTTGAATAGATTCAGTCATTTCATGTTGATTCTGGTTGAATTGATTATATTAAATTTAACTGAAGTCAGTTCAGTCATATCAGTTTGATTCAGTTTGAATTGATCATACTGAATTTGATTCAAATTGATTTGGTCATTCAATTTGATTCAGATTGACTCAATTATATTAGATTTGATTCAGTCTTGTCAGTTTGATTCCGGCTGAATGAATCATACTATATTTTCTTCAAATGTATTCAGTCGTTTTATTTTGATGCAGATTCAGTCATAATAAATTTATTTTGATAATATTTAATTAGATTTAACCTGATTCAATCAAATTATTCAATTCAATTGATTTAATTCAAATGAATTCAGGTTAAATAGATTACACTAAATTTGAATTGATTTGGTCACATCAGTTTGATTCAGGCTGAATCAATCATGTTAAATTTGATAAAAAAAACTGAAGCTACAAATTAATGTTCATTAAAAAATAGGATCAGTCAGTATAAATCAATAAACTGGAAGAGTTAGTAATGTGCCAGTAATTCAGAGTTTGAGCAGCATTTGCAAGCTGTTGAGAGATGCTTAATAATGGCCGAGTGGAGAAGAAAGAGGAGATTCACCCACAATCTGCTTCTGTTTGCTCCGGGGCTTTAGATTTCTGCTCTATTGTGATGTTTCTCCAGATCCTCTCCATACAGTCTCAATCAGTGCAGAGAGCAGCAGATAACAAACCTGATAGAAACTTTCTCTTATTTATGATGCAAAACACTGAATATTTTTGATTAATTCTTTGCATTGGCTCAGCGATCTATAATTACTGAAGTAGCATGCTTCATAATAAACGCTATAATTTACTTTCACATTTATGCATTTGGCAGATGCTTTTATCCAAAGCGATATTGCATTCAAGTGTTATATTTTTTCAGTTCATGAATAGATGACGGCTCTTTGCAAATGAGCAGTGCACATATTTGTGGTCAGTACTTTTACATAATATTCCACAGAAAAGTTCAGAGAGAAATAATAGGTTGCTTTGGACCAGAATTTATTTCTATACAAACGAACTGGACTGAAGAAATGCATTATTAATAATTATTTTTCAGATATTATTTTAATCATTTAATTTGGCTTTGATACTGTACAATGACAACAAATTAATTAAATTTAATTATTAATTAATTATTTAATATTAATAATTTGTAAAGAAGGTTTAAACATTGTTTTATATGTAATATATATAATAAAAATAAATATCCAAAACAATATTGCATTCAAGTGATACTTATTTTTCATTTATGATCGCTTTTTGCAAATGAGTTGTGCACATAATTGTGACAGTAATTTTACACAATTTAATTTTAAAAGTTCATAAACCAAATAGTGATTTGAAGGCCATTATATTTCAGTCTGTCACTAAAAATGAAAACACAAAATTGTGAAAAAAAAGAAAAATTCCAATATTATATCATACATGATGAATAATAACCTTCAACTCCCATCTATGTTTTATTTTATGATCCCCATGACAAAACTGTTCTGGAATCAGTCACAACAGTCATATTTGGAGCCCAGCGGCGTATAAACTCAGCGTCCTGCTGTAAACGGCGCGTCTGACCCGGGGTCAGCGCTGAGGAGCGCCAAGGGTTCTTCAGTCCCTCTCATTCACTCTGGATCCTATCCTGAAGTGTTTGTTGGGAAATCCTGAGTAAATCACAGTGTTTGCTCACGCTTTGTCAGCAGCACGTTTTTATGGACTTCCACTGTTGACAATCGCCTCACTTCTGTTGGCCTCGCACAAGCAGGATAACGCTGTGCAAATATGCTCGTGTACACTCGCACAATCGCTCGCTCAAACACACACACACATGCTCCAGTGCCAATGTCCTGATATCGCAAACGCCGCACAGATTAGGTTACCATAAACACCACCGACCGGAGTCATGTCACTAATGACGAGAGACGAACAAATCACTAAGATTCAATCATCATCATTAGCCATGCTGCTTTCTAAATAGCATCAACAACTGAAAAACACTACAGATGAATTAATTGGCTAATATTTAATATTCAGATTATTGCATTAGCATTTAAACTTGTTTTATACCCAAACTGGCTTAGACAAATAGCACAAGTTTTCAAATCCGCTTATGACAGATCAGAATAATGCACATTTATTTTCTGTATTTTTGGGGTGGATCGTGTGCAAATATTATTTAAACTAAATATAGTTTCAACAATTTTGTGTAGGTCATCATTTAATTTGGGATTATACATTTTGGGATTAGCAGTTTCAGCCAATGATTGTTTTCTAATTATTTCTAGTGAATTTTGAGTATTTATAATGCAAAAACAGTGTTATTTTATTTTCAGTAATTCTGTGTATGCCTCTTTTGCAGTCACTGCTATTATGGAATGTTATATATAATATATATTTCCAATATATCATCCATTAGCCAGTGAAAAACACTGAATTGTCAACCATATGGCTATAACCATAAAACAATTTGAGTCAATTCAGAAAGCAGTTTCAAAGCAGGGTTTTTTTTTTTTTAAACTGGGAAAATCTGCAGAAAATTACATAGGAAAAAATATTAGAAATAAAATATAAAATATTTTGGACCAGAATTTATTTTGAAAAGGGCAAATTGACAAACTGAACTGAACATCTGCATTATTAATAACTATTTTGAATAAATAATGTTTTTCATATATTATTTTACCTATTATTTTATTTATTTATTTTTGCTTTGGTACTGTACAATGACAACAAAGTAATTAATTATTTAATTAAATTTAATTATTAAAAAAAAAAAATCACAGTCTTATATAATAAAAATAAAAATAAAGAAACATTATGTTATTTTGACCAATTGTCATTTTCTGGGGAAAAAATGCTCTAAATTATTATCTTTTTTTAAATTATTTATTTAAATATATTGTTATTTGAAATTTGAAAGAAATGTTATTAGACCTTTATAGAATAAAACAAATATGAACATTTTACTCAAACCCATACCTAGTAAATACAGTAAATCCAGAGAAACTGAGAATTTTCAAGTGGTCTCTCAATTTTTTCCACAGCTGTATACAATATTACAATGTTTTTTTTCCACACAGTATAAATGCTTTTATATTCCAAAAGAAGATCCTTCAAAAGGAGATCATTATATTTGTGCATCAAAAATGTGTGAAAATCCCTATTTTAATGCATTAAATGCATTAATCCGCGGCATGAAGCAAAGCAGTAGGTGTACACTGATAAAAATGATTTTGTGGTGAAGTAAATACTACAGAAAAACAAAAGAAATTTCTACATGAAAAAGTTAGTTCAGGCAATCATTTAAAAGTAAATTCTATATTGTACTCAATTTAAGCTTGTAGAAGTTAAAGCGTAAATTTAAGCATTATAAAATTAAGTAAAACCTACTCACCTTTTCTGATACTGGTGTTCCCATCATGCACTGGGGCATGAATAATTAATAAGGTTGATTTTTTTCCTGTTTTCCAGCTGCATTTACACTGTTTTATCATTGCTTTTGTTGTTAGGTTTAGTAACTTGTGATTTTGTTACATTTGGAGTTCATTTTCTACTCAAAAGGACACATTCATACTCAAAAATGAACCACAGAATGTGTGTCAAGTATTGAAGTCTCTGTGTTCGGATGAGTGCCAAGTCTCTAATTATGCAAGTAGATGTCTACATGATGTCTATTGTATTATTTACTTAAATGTTTCTAAGTAATATACACTTTAAAAGCATGGTTTAATTAGGAGCCATATTAAGTAAAAACAGAGTATTGCCAAGTAAGCTTTGACTAAGTACAAATGACTGGCCAAGCTAAAGTTACTTATTTTCTTTGTTAGATTTACTTAACTTTGGTAAGTAGATTTTACTTAATTCTATAAGTGAAATTAAATTTATGTAATATTTCTTTATGAATGTGAAGTTCAATAATAAGTAGATTGTACAGAGCAGTAGCAGTAAAATTTACTTAAAATGTGTTTTAAGATTTTTTTTAAGTAAATTGTACAAGTTATTTATTTTAGTGTAGGCGTTCCAGGTGCATGATGGGTAAATGGGTGCGTGTGGCGGTGGGCGGTTCGGATCGGCGGCTCATTAGTAGCTCTTTGACCTGGACTGAAGGCCTGAGCCTGAACACATTCACATGAATGCAGCAGATCATGAGGCTCACCGGGACCCTCGAGCGCCAACAATAGACCCCCTGCCAGAGCCCAGCACTTAATACCAGTGTCCCTGTTCACACGTCATTTCAAAGAACAGTCCCACCCCCGTCTGTCCCCGTCTGTCTCTCTCTCCAGCTCAGGTTTGTGTATTGGGCAACAAAGCAGACGCAACACAACCGCTGGAACAGCTTCCTCCTGCCTCACACCAAGAGTGTGTGTATGTGTGTGTGTGTGTGTGTGTGCGCGCGGTCAGTGCTAAATGAGTAATTAGCATGTGAAGGTAAAACAAGGTCTGTTAATGATGGCTTTAGAGTGACAGTGAAAGTGTGTGAGGATTGATTCCCTCATACTAAATCTACTGTATTGTATTTGATGCATGAATTGAATAACATGATCAAACTTTGCTGTTAAATCTGTTTCACTCAATCTACTGCGTGTCTTCTTTCGTCTGATTGAGAGTTTAGAGTTTTTTATCCAGTAAAAGCTCTTTTAGTGTAATTGTAGAAATGTCCAGCTTCACGTGTCAAATCTGGACTGATTTTGATCAAGTAAAGGTCAGAATAACTGCAGTCATATTTCCAGATGAACACTTACTGGACTGAAGCAGCTCAGCTTTACTTGATTCTCCATCAATCATGTTTTAGTCTCAAATCTGATCATCAGGATCTTTTGAGGAGCGTTTGTTTCCAGAAGCTTTACTTTCACTGTTCCTCAGCGGAGGAATGATCTTCATCTCACATCTTCTGAGGAGCGTTTATTTCTTCATCTCTCAATCAGTTTTGCATTATATGTTTGGATCATTTCAGTCTCATCTTACTGAGACATATTATTGAAGATATAGAGCGATGACTGATATTTAGATCATTTAATGTCAGTATCTGCTCTACTGTTATAAACATCTCACTGATTTACATTACAAGCAGCAGAATTTCATCATTGAAATATCAGCATCTGCAGCAAATTCATATTTTTGCTCCATTAGAGTCTCTGAATAGAATTGAGCTGTTTTAATTACATGGTGTGGCGATTAATTAATCTAATTAATTGCAAAATAATTTGGCTGTGAAAATACCAACAAAAGATTATTTAAAGCTATTTTTATGTTAAATGAGAAAATTTGAAATAGACATTACTATTCTTTAAATAGTAGCTTTAGAGATAAATAATTTAATTTGATTCAACATAACATTACACATAAACGTTTAGGCTACAACGGCCTAACATAAACTATGGAACATAAAACAAGATGATTTGAGAAACATCACAGTATTTTTTGTTCATTGCTAACCAAAACGGCTTTGTTATCAACAGTCTTCAAATACAGAACTTTCTTTTGTTGCGCAAAAGAATGCAAGTCAAGTTTTGGTGAACTATCCTTTTATTTATTTAGTTAGTTAGTTATTTATTTTTTAAATAAATGAAATGACACCGCTGGCCTGACTCAAAATGTCTTTATGAGTCATTCATTCATTCAATTTGTTCAAACGGCTGATTCATTCAAGAATTAAGTAAACAGCTCTCTTTATGAATGGGCCTTTGAATCATTGATTCACCCGATTCGTTCAAAATGCAGATTCATTCAGAAACTAAACACCGCTGTGTTGCTCACAGACACACAACAGTTCTAATGTGGCTTTATAAGTAATATTTCTTATTTACTGAACTGTTGTATAAAATCACATTTGCATTCAGGACAAACAGTACTCGTGTGATATCGCTTATCATGTGATATAAATATGAGACAAATATTTTAACTGCGTTAAAATATTTTAATTGCCTTATTTTTAACTAATTAAGTTAAACTGACAGCCCTACAAAAAAAAAAAAAAAACATGCAAGGTTTTATAAAATATTTAGTTGTTTTTTTTCTGACTATTATTTCATATGTCAGGCTTTACAGGGTTAATTTCTGAAAGAGTTCCCAAGGAAAGGATGATGTCTATGATGTGTTTCACTCCGTTAGGAGCTGGAAAACACAGCTCAGTGGCTCGTGTGTCGGCTGCGGTGGATCTGAGGTCAGACATGGTGGTTTGATCTGTGTTAAACTGGTCTTCTGAACCTGGCACACCCAGAACCAGCTCAACACACGTGCAAGAAGCAGCTGGACTCAAAACCCAAAACTCAGCATTAGCAGAGAGCCAGAGATGTGAGAGACTGTGTTCGTAAAAAAAATAAAATAAAAAAAAAGGTAAAAATGATTTTCTGTAGTCATCAACATTATGACACACATACTGCCAAGAGTTCAACTTGTGCTGAACCTGAAATATTAATTTAAAAATTTATTTCTACTTGATCTGACAGTTAAAGTTAGTTTAGGCGTCGTGAGGTTAATTCAGTGATATTAGATTCAATTTGATTCAGTGTTAGTTTGATTCTAGCTGAATCAATCATATTCAGTTTGATTCAGTCATATAAATTTGATTCAAGTTGATTCAGTCATATCAGTTAGATTCAAGTTGATTATACTAAATGGGATTCAAATTGATATTATCATTTAAAATTGACTCAGGTTGAACTGATCATCTTACATTTGATGCAGGATGAATTAATCATATGATCTTATTAAAGTTCAATTAACTTCAAATAAAATAAATTTGATTTGAAGATGATTCAGTTGATTCAATTTAAAAATCCAGGTTGAATTGATCAATCATACTAAATTAAATTCAAACTGATAGTCATTTAAATTTGACTCAAACTGAATCAGTCATAATAAACATGATTCGTGGTAATTCAGTAATATCAATTTGATTCAGGCTGAACTGAACTTGATTCATACTGACTCATATTAAACTTGATTCAAATTGACTCAGGTATATCAATCTGATTTAGCATGAATTAATCAGATTACATTTGACTTAAGTTGATTCAATTATATCAATTTGATTCAGGCTGAATCGATCATACCAATTTTGATTCAAGTTGATTCAGTCAAATCAACCTGATCCTGTTTGATTTAATAATATTAATTCGATTACATTTGATTTAGTCATATCAATCTGATTCAGCATGAATTAATCAGAGTACATTTGACTTAAGTTGATTCAGTTATATCAATTTAATCCAGGCTGAATCAATCATATTACATTTAATTTAAGCTGATTCAGTCAAAGCAATTTGATTCTGTTTGATTTAATAATATTCGATTACATTTGATTCAGTCAAATCAATTTGATTCAGGATGATTCAGTCATATTAATCTGAATAAAATTGGCTAATTTAAATGCTACCACAAAAACACATTTAACATTAGCTGACTAAACACATTTCCAGCTTAGACAGCAGCAGCAGAAGATCCAAATCAGGAAAGTCTGAACCCTAAAGCCAAATGGAACATTAACATATTAACAGGCTGACGGGAGGCTTGTCTAAACCTGTCGTCCCGCGCACACGCACACACACACACACACACACACACACACACACACACACACACACACACAGAGGCTGGTTGTGTGTGTTGTGTACAGACTCATGAAGCTCTCCGCCGGACACACGTCTGTCCTCCAGTGACTCCACTCATTGCTAAACATGTTTGGTCTCTTGCTTTCTGTTTACACACAGAGCAGGCCACGAATCACACATCCGTCAGGACCAGAGGAAAGTCCTTCCCCAAACACTCTTCTAACTCCTGCAACAAAAGGCCAAAGACAAGCAGCTCCTTCACTAGTGTTTGTGCGGCTTTAAGGTTGAAGCTGAGCCTGAGGTCTGTGTGTGTGTGTGTGTGTGTATGTGTGTGTGTGTGTGTATAGCGAGGTAAACCACACACACCTCAGAGGTTTAGCAAACACAACTTCACTAACTGGAGGAATCCCAACCGAAGACACTCAAACAACAATAAATAACTGTAACTAACCCTAATCCAGCCACAGCAATCAAATACTGTCATTAATGCTCATGTTGAACACACAGGACACAACAATCACAAATTTATGAAATATATCAAAGGATTAGAGCTGCATGATTAATTGAAATCATATTACTGCAATTATCAAATCATGAATCAAGAATTTAATGTATAAAATATATATTATTTTTAGTAAAAACTAATTTTTTATTTTACTGTGAAATTTTACAATTTTAATTTTTTTTATTTTTTGTTTTTAGTAATCTTTAGATTTTACTGAATAATAATAATAACAATAATAATAAGAGTAATAACAACAACAACAATAACTATATACTTATTATTACTTATACCAATATATATATATATATATATATATATAAATCACAACGTTTTGCCCAAATTGCGCAGCCAACAAGCAAAATAAAACCTAGAATTTTTCTAAAGCACATTTTAAATTGTAAATAAAAATCCTCCAAATTGTGCAGCCCTACAACTAATGTTTAATTTGTTAAATCAAAATGATCAACACCAAGGTACTTGGGTATTTTACATCTGTCTCTCAGATGAACATCCATAATTTCTTCTAGACAACGATGAGACTTTGATGAGTCACAAATGAGACTTTGACTGAAATCTCTTGCTCCTCAGATAATTCTCCTGATGAAAACAACCCAGTAATCTCAAATGTCTCTTCTGGATTTTCAGACGTGATCTCAATAATGTCTCAGCTCAGATCAACCAAGATACCAAGGTCTGCAATCAAAAGTCTTCAAGCGATTTGAGCTGCTTCACATTCCTTTTATAGCTCTATACTCTTACTGGATGACGACTAGTGTCATTTTTTAGGAAAAACATATGAGACATTAAATGAAATATAACTGAGAACTCAATTAAGCCATAAAAGAGCGTCTCTGAGAAATTAAATATTACATTGGTAAAGAATACAGACAGTAAATATAGCGCTTGTACTTCATAAAGCAGAATATCTAATGGTAACAGGAAACTAAGATCAGTCAGTCTAATTCCATTTTATAGATCTTTATATGCGTTAATAAGGTGCTTTACTGCTGGTTTTATTACTGTTCGACTTGCCAACAACTTGTTTGTTCATGAAAATCATGCAACTCTGCCAATGAAATTATTTAGCTGTTGATAAAAGCATCAACACATCCTGAAACGCTTGAGTGTACGAGTCTCAAAATACCTCGTTCTCTGATTCAGACGAGCCTTCACCACATTAAACTACAGAACAATCAGTGTCATTCTCAGCATTTGACCTCACAAACACAGTAAAGCAATAAGGCACCTGAGGATCTTTCCTCTTTCTCACAAGCGTCCTCCAGCTGACAGGCCAGATGAAGCCCAGGACTCCAGGTGTCTCCACAGGGAGCCACTCACACACACACACACACGCACACACACACTCTCTCTCTCTCTCACTCTCACACACACACACCTGCTGATCTGCGAAATGAACAATGGTTGAGGCAGGGAAAGGCATCATCATCATCATCTGGGAAAGTTCTCGCAGTGACTGTTTAACAACCTACAGGTGGGTAGTTCGTGTCAAACACTGCTGGGTAGTTGACAGGATTATATTCTTGTGTAACTATTTTTCAGGCAATTTTATGGAAACGGAAATATTTGTAAAAAAATAAGAAAACTTTATATTTAATTTTTAAAATTAGTGCAGACAAAAAGGTGACTGTGAACTTTTTTTAAATACCATTTTTATTTTATTTTAAAATTTTATAATATAAGATGAGTGGATTTTCATTCATAATTTCAATTTTAAATTTTTCCCCAAATTCTGTGTTTTCTGTTTTAATATTTCTGGATTCCATTTTAATGGATTGATTACATTTTAATCATCAAAAAGCATGTCTAATCAACTGAATTCATAATACATTAACAATTTAATTAATTAAATAAGAAAAGTAATCAAATAAAAATAAAACTGTTTACAATATAACGTTTCTGTAAAATACATTGCTGTATAAAAGATGTTTTTAATAATTTTTAAAATTCTAAATAATATATTTCTGTCAAAATTTCTTCAAGTAAAACTAAACTTTTATTTTGCTGGTTTGTAGTGAAGACGATAGTTTTTATCAAATGAAATTGTGAAATGCATTTCAGTGTCTGCTATTCTGTCCACATTTTCTGTATCATCCATGTTTTCTGTACTTTTTGTTAGTCTTTTTTTTTTATACTGATGACTCATCCTGTACTTCACCAATTCTTGTCCAATCAGATGCTCTCTGGAATGAGAATGCCCCTCCCACTATATTATAAATATCAGTTGACTGGGATTGGCAACAGCAAGTAATAAACAATCACTCACAGCTGTGATGAAACTAAAATACTATTAGCTTTTAAATATGGACAAGCTCTTCAATATATTTAATTGAAGAAAAAAGAAAAGAAACCTGCACTGGTTATGTCATAATCATCTCTGTATCTCTGTATGTTCATGTGAGGTTCCCGCAGGCTGGTGTTTACCGCATTGAAAGCGGTAAATGAAAAGGTAAACACAGTGTCTGTTACCTGTGGAGGAGCTAT
Organism: Spinibarbus caldwelli; assembly: GCA_039654775.1. Taxonomy (NCBI): domain Eukaryota; kingdom Metazoa; phylum Chordata; class Actinopteri; order Cypriniformes; family Cyprinidae; genus Spinibarbus; species Spinibarbus caldwelli. The sequence continues at coordinate 34,888,021 of CM077236.1, forward strand.
AGACACTATTTGAACAGGTGTGAACACTCACACACACACACACACACACACACAAACATGGTACATGAGCAGTGTCTCTGAGAGAGATGGACACACACACACACACACACACACACACACACTCACTCACACAAACACTCTCTCTCTCTTCACGAGAGTCTCACGAGACAACACTGAAGACACAATCAGACATTCTCTCTAGGGTTATCATCATTAACTAAAACTAAAGCCATAAAAATAGTAACACTTTACAATAAGGTCACATTAGGTAACATTATTAATGCAGTAACAATGAGCAGTACATTTGTTACAGTATTTATTCTTTTTAACATGAGCTAATACAAATGCAACTGTTGATTGTTAGTTTATGTTGGCTCAGATTCATAAATGATATTAACAACTTTTGATTTTAATGATGTATTAGTAATTGCTGAAATTAACATTAAACGTTAATAAATGCTTTAGAAGTATTTTTCATTTTTAGTTACAGTTTTTTACAATCATTTTTGTACTAATAACAGAACCTTCATGTCATTTTTCAAAACTCTAGACACATAATTCACAACCAATGATCAAAATGCACATTTTTCAAAACACTTAACACTTTTTCCCAATGCTTGGATACAATACACATAAACCAATGATCTTTTGTTCACTGAACTAAAATCACAGGTTCAAAATGACACAGCTTAACATCAAAGTATTACTATTTCAAAATTCAACTCACACATTACATCTGAATTGAGTGTCTAATCATTTCATTACAATGATCTAACTATCAATTGATACAGCTGCTCAAAATGCTACGGAACTGTTGCATTACTCTTGAAGCATAGTTTTTATGGAAAATGATGAACAATATTAAATGTTTAGATTATGAAAGTGAAACAACTGAGGACTGAGTATGTTCAGGTATGATCAGTTTCAAGATGCTTGTTGTTGGGAGAAAAAAAAATCCCCAAAAGTCTATATCATTGTTATCAGTATTTGTTTTCCTGCAGTAAATGTCTTTTTAGAATGATCGAGCTGGAAGCTGATGAAAACCATTCATATTTCTGAATGAGGCAGGCTTTATCCTGGCCAAGACACGGAGGAGAGGTTGAGAGCCCAGCGAGTGAGAGGGGCCCAGAACGATGTTTGCTGAGGGCCTGATCACCCCCCACTGAATGTGATTTTGAGGGGCCCCATAGCAAAATCAGTGCAATGGGCCCAGAATTCCTAGCAACGGCACTGACAGCAATCATGGTTTCAGGCCCATCCAGAGATTATCACCTTGTATTTACCCCATACTCCCCTTTCCTTACTGTAACCCGACTGAGGAGTTTTTCTCCACATGGAGGAGGGAGGTTCACAATAAGCACCCTTACAAACCAGCCACTCTTCTCCAGGCCATAGATGATGCCTGCAATGACATCACAGGAGGAGACTAATGCCAGGCCTGTATTTGCCATACCAGAAGATTTTATTTTTTGATAAAAACATAGAAGTGCAGTGAGGAACACTCCTGCTGACATTTTACTGTAGGCCTAATGTAGTTTTTTTTCTTAGCTAATTTTTTCTTACTTAAAGTTTTTAGAAAAAACTGTTGTGTTGATTATTTCAATCAATCATTTTCATATTTTGTTTATGATTCCAGTCTCTGTACTTTTCTCTCTAGTCTATTACAATGATGCATGAATGTGTAGCACCATAATGAAAGCTGCATCATATGTTTTGAACAACTATATTTAATGATTGTACTAACAGCTACACAGTGAAACTATGGGTATCTTGTGTGTGGGTGATCTAAAGTAATGTTCCTATGATATTTCATAATAAATTAGTATTTTGAACCAATGCTTCTGCAAATTCAAGGCTTCTTTAAAGATATGAACGCAATATGCAAAGTTTTGAACATTGGACAGCCTGTGTTACAAATAATGACTGTTTTGAGTTTTGTGTCTAGAGTTTTGAAAAATGACATGAAGGTTTGTTATTAGTGCAAAAATGATTGTAAAAGACTGTAATGTAAACTAATGTTGCAATTTTAATGCAATTATCTAATCTTAACAAATAAAACATTGCTGTAAAGTGATACAAAACCCTTAAAATAATAAAAAATAATAATAAATAACATAAAAAAAAATTCAGCTGGTTGCCAAGGCAATTTGCATTTAGTTTAAATTAATTTAGAACCTTTAGTGTGTGTGAGAGTGTGTGTGTGTGTGTGTGTGTGTGTGTGTGTGTACTGGTATATATGGTTTATGAGGACACAAATGTGTATAATGACATGGGTAGTACAACGTAAACATGGTTTATGAGGACACTTCCTGTGTCCCCGTAAAACAAAAGGCTTAAAAACATACAAAACGGTGTTTTATGAAATTCAAAAATTGGCAGTAGTTTCCTGTAAGATGTAGGTTTAGGTGTAGGGTTGGTGTAGGGTGACAGAAAATACAGTTTGTACAGTATAAAAACCATTACGCCTATGGAGAGTCCCCGTAAACCACAAATTCAAGTATGTGTGTGTTGTGTGTGTGTGTGTGTGTGTTTATATGCCAGTGAGAAAACATCAAGTCAGTAGCTGAAACAACAACAGCTGCTGCAGCTATGATGCTTTACACTCTTAAAAATAAAGGTGCTTCACGATACCATAGAAGAACCTTTTTTGTCTAAATGGTTCCATAAAGAACCTTTAACATCTGAAGAACCTTTCTGTTTCACAAAAGCTTCTTTGTGGTGAAAGAAGGTTCTTCAGATTATAAAAAGGTAAGAAAGAGATCGTTCTTTAAAGAACCTTTGACTGAATGGTTCTTTGTGGAACCAAAAATGGTTCTTCTATGGCATCGCTGTGAAGAACCTTTTAAGTTTTTTTTTTTTTGAGAGTGTACCGACCCGTCCACTCAACCGGACTGCCAGACATTGTAAAAAATACAACTGCATATTCTCCAGTTTACAAAACCTTTTGTCTCAAATACTAAAAACTGCTATTTTCTTGAAACTACATAAAAACCCTTGTCAGACCAACAAAATTACCCCAAATGTTGTCCCAACTAGTCAAACACAGTTGTCTGAACAAAGAATTTCAGTTCTAAGAAACTCAATGCAAGAGGTTGAGCCTGGATAACACTTTATTAAACGTTATTTAGCAAATCTGTGTCTGTAAGCATAAGAGCTCCGGCGACCCCAAGTCCTGAAACTCAGTGCGTGTGCAGTCCGTGCGTAATTAATGAGTGCAATTATTATAACTCTGAGGAGGAACAGTGTGTCTCAATGAGAAACAGATGCGGCACACGGGGAAAGGTCAGTCGTTCACACACACACACACACACACACACACACAGCGCCGGCTGTAAATAATAACTTACGAGCTCACAAGCACAAACGACTATTACTATAAAAGCCTCAAGCTGCATTAGCAGCCACACAGCTGACGGAAGTGTGACGAAATGAGAGACGTCAACTTATGGAGGAAACCAGCAACACAATGAGAATAGCAACTACTACTAAAAAAAAAAAAAAAACTAGCAAAAAAAAAAAAAAAAGAAACAAATTATATATACATACACACACACACACACACTATGAATAATACATTAAAATTTATATAAATGAGTATAAATATTAAAATGTTACATTTAACCATTGTTTATTATTATTATTATTATTATTATTATTATTAATACTAATAGTTATAAAAAATAATTTGAAAAAATTAAAAGAAATTACTCAAATCAAAAATACAACAAAAAAAAGTTTTTTTTTGGAGATCTAAGTTGGGAAAAACTGAATAATAAATTGGAAATTAATATAAATGAGTATAAGTATTAAACTATTACATTTAAATATTATTTAATATTACTAATCATCATCATCATTATCTATAAATATAATTAAATATTAATTATTTTATTTAATTATAATTTATAATTATTTGTTTTAATTATAATTAAAATATATTAAATATGAAAAAATTTACAATAACAATAAATATTGTTATTAATATTGTTTAAATAATACTACTAATATTTTTATTATTATTATTATTACAACAATAATAAATTAAAATAAGTTTAGTGCATACAGTGCATTCAGAGCGGAAGGAAGCTTTAGATTAGTGACACAATAAGAAAAAGGTTGCGCTGTAGCTCAGGTTTCATGTGTCTATCAGTCACATCTCCTGTACACACTCAAAAATCCTGCTGGAATTACGGAGGATATGCGGGCCCTGATTTTCCTTCGACTTTTTTTTGGTTTTGTAAAACAAACAGAGCAAACTGACACGAAAACAACATACTGAGCGGAGCAGCTCTTATCAGATCTGCACTTGAACTGAGAACAAGCAGAAACGAGCTTTCGACGGCACGCTAAACGTCTCTAAACGTCTCGATCTGTACCTCTGACGCCCAGCTTATCTTGGAAGATTTATATTAAATGATTTCTGAGACAAAACTAAACATGACGTCGTTTAATACATCTACACACTTTAATACAGAGGTCTGACAGGTATTTGGGTTGTTGAAAAGTACTATAGACTACTACTTTTTTTTTTAATAACAATAGTGCTGTCAAACGATTAATTGTGATTAATCACATCCAAAATAAAAGTTTTTGTTTACATAATATGTGTGTGTACTGTGTAGATTTATTATGTATATATAAATACACACGCAGTATATATTTTCAAAATATTTACATGTATATATTTATATAATTTATATTATATATAAATATATTTAATGTACAAATATAACATTTTTCTTAGATATATATATATATATATATATATATATAATATTTATACATACAGGTATGTATACACATGCACGTGTGTGTATTTATATAAACATAATAAATATACACAGTACACACACATATATTATGTAAACAGTAACTTTTATTTTGGATGTGATTAATCACGATTAATCATTTGACAGCACTAATTAACAACAAGGTTAATATGTATATGCATGTAATACATTAGTTCATTTTAAATGGTCCTGTGGTGTGAGAAATTCATTCTCTCAGTTAATATGAGCTCATAAAAATGCATGTAAAATGATTGCACAAGAATTAGAAAAATGCTGTTTAAAATAGTTTTATGTGGAATATAGCATCCCAACTACCCCAAATTATCCATATAAACCTCATCCATACTGCAGTTTTGCAAATCAAAGAAAAGCAGCATGTCTATTTCAGCGAATAGCACTCATAATGCAAAACGTACTGGCTGTGATTTAACTCAAGAACAGGATCACACACACACACACACACACACACACACACACAGGGTCGGTGTAACTTATCCTCAGTACATTCCTGTGCTGATACTTCACTCTTTAGCAACATAAACACATTTAACTAGTGCTGCAGCTTTCGAATCATTTCTGCTCAAAAACTATGAATAAATAAAATAGTGATGCAAACACAATCTAAAAGCTGGAGCACAATAACACTATTAGTCTCGTGCATCAAAGTGACAACAATTTTCTTTTTTAGAGTCTGACAGCTGATACTCACCAGTGTTATTTTAGTATCAATGAGATACTATTATAGTTTTTATTGATATTTTGAATTAGTTTTTATTTATTTTTTGTGTTTTCATTTTAATTTCAGTTAAAGTTTTAGAAATTGTTCTGTTTTTTTTTGTTTTGTTTTGTTTTTTTGTTTGTTTGTTTGTTTAAATATGTCTAAATAGTTTTTAATAATTTTTATTTTAGTTTTAGTTTGTTATTTTAGTACATCAAGTTAAACTAAATGAAAATAAGAAGTCCATGTCTTGTCCTGGCAACTAGCTGAAATAAGTCAATTTTAATATTTTATTTCAGTTTATTTTATTTCAAGCAATGAACATTTTATGGTTTTAGTTAACTATAATAACTCCGATGGTCTCCAAACTGCAAAAAAAAAAACTAACAAAAAACAAATCATATTCTCAATGAATTAATATCCAAACATCTTTAAAAAAGGTGCAATATAACAGAAACAAAACTGCACAAGATATTAAGACAGAAGTGTATTTCATCTTCTATTTTTTTTACTAAAATTAAAAGAAGACATGAAAGTCTTATTTTCACTTATTTTAAGCATAACACTTTTAATTAGCCAACTTTCTTTGTGTTTTTTTGCAGTGTGTCCGCTTGCATTAGAGAAAAGCAGCGTGAACATTCACCTAAATATCTCCACAGAAGAAAGAAAATCATACAGGTTTGAAACAACATGAGACATGAGGGGAGTAAATTATGCATTTTTATTTTTGGTGAACTACTACAGTTTTTTTTTTCCAGCCGCTTACACACATTTTCAAAACTTTGCCTCTTTTTTTCAAAACTTTACACACAAATCCAAGAATTGCACACACAAAATGCAAAATGCCTCACATCTCTTGCAAAATGAAGCATTGCATCCAAAATATCACAAACACATCCCAAAAGCAAACATTTGCAAACATCTTTGCCATAATATTAATTCCTGTTAGATTTTGGTGTGTTACATAGAGAATTGTGTGTTGTGTTTTGCAAAAAGTGTTTTCTGAAATTGAAAACTGAGTCAAAGGCTGAGAATCAGTGTATGGTTTTGCAGATTTGGTGTGTGTTTCTGCTGTTTGAGTGTCAGCTTTCAGAAATTGTATGACAAGTAAAGATTTTGTGTGTAAGCAGTTGAAAAATAAGTATAAAATATAATAATAATAATAATAATAATAATAATATAAATATAAAACAATAATAAAAAATAATATAAATAACAAATAATATAAAATAATATTAATATAATAATATTATATAATAATATAAATATTAATCTATTCCAATTCTATTCTTTTAAAAAAAACTTGCCCCTTTTAAACTTGCACTCTATTCATTCACTAACTGTTTTTCTTTAAAAAAACAAAACAAAAAAAAAACCTAACATTAGCTTCTCTATTCTTTTTGTATTCTATTTGTTTTCTTTTTATGTATTATGTCATTTAAAAAAAAACTGCTATGTGTACTGTAAGGCTAACTGAGACTTGTTATAGTGCTTGCATATTATTGTCCTCATTTGTAAGTCGCTTTGAATAAAATCATCTGCTAAATGACTAAATGTAAAATGTAAAAAAAAAAAAAAAACTGTAGTAAGTAGAATTTTGAAAGGAAGACATAAGACAGACAATCACAAAAAGGAAAGCGAAAGCAAGAAAGCAAGAAAGAAAGAAAGAAAGAAAGAAAGAAAGAAAAGCAAGAAAGCAAGAAAGAAAGTAAGAAAGACAGGCAGAAAGAGTCTGGGCAGCAGTGTGCAACAGCAGGAAAGCAGCACTGAGTTTCTGCGCCTCTGATTGGTCGAAGGCGTCTGTGCAGCCCACCCAAGAAGCCGCAGCAGCCCATGGGCATAAATCTGAGAGTCTGACTCACAGCGCGTTTCAAACAATCTGCAGCTCTCTCTCTCAATCTCTCTCTCTCTCTGCATTATTCTCCCCAGTGCTAATAAAACTCAACTCCTCTCAGCTCCGGCCAACAATATTATTTTTGTAAAGACTTAATTGGGTTTGCCTTTGAGTGAAGGGAACATGTGTGCGCATACGTGTACGTAACAGCGGAAGTAATGCGCTCGGCATGCGTGTGAGGTGACGCAAACTTATGTAATGACGAACACATGAAAGCGTGCGCAGGTGAAGCTGTGTGTAGAGGTGAGCGTATGCGTGTTTGTGCATGCGTGTGTGCGCATGTTTGGATTATTATCTGCACTGCTGCTAAAACGTACTGCCGCCAAATACTCCGAGTAATTAATTTAACTTTCTTTTGATGATTCCTCTGGGTTGCATCTGATTTGTCAAATGCCAAAAATCCGAAGCGCAAGAAGCACATCAAAGACGCCTAATTACAATGATGCAAGTTCAAAACTCCAGTGTCTCCATGACAACCGAGTGAATAATAAACACGCCCCCTCGCAGCTCTGGACACCAGTGAGTCATCACACACACACACACACACACACACACACACACACACACACACACACATGAATGTGTACAGATAGAGAGAGACCCCAAACTCAGCTGGGAAATCCAGACTCAAATTCAGTTTCTACACAAACCAATAAGAAAGATTAAGCACTAGATATCTCTTTAGTAACTCAGTTGTTTCTCCTATACTGTAAAAATTGCCTGAAGTTGTAAATAAATCAAAGATTGTTGGAATAAATACTATTTTAAGATTTTTTACTTCAAAATTTCACACTAACCCATTTTGACCCAGAGAGGATTTTCTTTTTGCTAGTTAATATTATTGCATTAGACTAAAACCTACTAACTTTGCTCATCAAGTGTTATAACAATTTCCCAATTTTTATTTATTTATTTATTGTTGATAATTTTTGGGGGGGATTTTCCCCCCACCTTGTTACATTTGTGTTTCTGGTCACAAGTGACCAAATGGTTTATGAATCTCTCATTATGCTATAAACAACTGGCTGGCTTATCTGAGTTTATGCACTTCAGTTTTTGAGTGATTACTGCCAAAATTAACCACAAATAATGCTTTTTTTCTCTCAAAAACTGAGGTGCATGCGCTCAAATCAATGAGGCTTACAATCAATCAGAAATATAAAACCTAAGAAAACAAACAGACAAAAAGATTGAATACAAGATTTGGTGATAATATAGCACAATAAGAGATTTACAAGCCATTTTAAAAGGCCAGTTATTTTGGGGATTTACAGCACAAGGATTATCTCGCAATCCTTTATAATTCTTTGTGAAATTTACTACCAATTTCTGAGTGAAAATCATTTCTTCTGTTCAGTGTAAACTAATGGAGAGCTATTGGAGACTTCAGTCCCAAACGAGTCAATAGTTGTCATACACTGTAAAAAATGACCGTGATTTTAATGGTAAAAAACTGTGAAAATGCTACAGTAAAAACCTGTTAAATGGTTAACAGTAAGTTCCCCTAATATATACGGTGAAAAACTGTAATAGACATTTAGACAATTTTACGGTGAAATACCGTTTTTGGAAGTGAAAAAGAATGTAAAATTTACAGGGAAAAAAACGTAAATTGACATTCCCATAATTCCCTGCATTGCATTTCAAATTTTATTTGAATTTGATGTTTTTTCTTTGAAATAACTGTTTCTTCTTAGTTTTTTCTTATCAGTTATATTTATTAGGGTTGTATGTTACATCTAATGTTGTTAAATTAATGTTTATTGCATATTTCAGTTTAATGAGTCTCACCATGATGGTGTTTAGTGTTTGTGTGAATGACACTGTGCACCTTCTATACATGTTATTATTTAAAAGCTGCTTGTGATGGGCTTTGGTTCATCATGTGACTTTCTCATCACCTCCTGCATTCGGTGGTTATCAGTGTATTACAAAGATACAAAACAATTTCAGTACTTCAATAGGTTGGTATATTAACATTATATCAGTTAATGAAATTACGGTATTTAACTGTAACTTTAAGTTAAAACCATAAAACCTAAAATGTTGCTACAGTATTTTTTACGGTAGAATTCCGGCAACCACAGCTGCCAGTTTTTTATCGTAACTTATATGGATTTGTTTTTACAGTCTACAGTAAGCGTATAGAGTTCATTAATAAAAATGAACGTGGAAAGCAGCTCAGATCATTTGATGAGAAACATATTAGTTCTGTTTTGAGTTTGAGACATTGTCAAGATCTCTTCTGAAACTCCAGAGGAGACACATGTGAGATTAAAGGTGTCTTTTTCTCAGAAGAAACATCTGAGGAGTAAGAAACACTGAAAGAAAGTCTTCATTTGCTCTCATTACGGTTTCAGAGTAAAAAAAACTAAACAAAGGATATTAAAGAGTTCTTATATTTGTGATCTTTCTTTTCTTTGGAATATGGCAAACACCAGAACGAAGAGACTATATCTGAAGATGAATTGGACTATTGAAACTTGCTGAGCTGGTTTAAAGTGATTCATTTATTTGTAGGCTAAACGTCAAGATGGCATGACGTGAACAGTAATTGAAGTGAAAGGTAGAATCAGGGGAAATAAGTTGATTAACAGGTCTCGCTGTCTAAATCTCAAACAATTCCTGTCAGTACGATCACTTTCATTTGCAGAGCATCTCCTCGCCACCAGATCTGCAGATCAATGATGTGAACATGCCAGCATCTGAAACACTCATGATTATAATACATGGATAGACTTCATCATGGACAATGGCTGCTTGTAAAGTTCAATTGTCCGACCTTTTCACAACATAATCTAGCCTCTAATTTGAAAGCTACACTGCAATCAAAGCGGATCCTTTCTGAGCTCTCGTCTTTCACCGATGCAAAATCCAGCGAGGGAATCATCTCAACTATGAAAGAGTTATTGACCATTTTATTCATATCTCACATCAGAGAGATGGAAACCAAACCAGAGAGACCGATGTGTGGTGAGAGAAAACAATCGAGGTTTAGTGGTCTGTGCCAGCGCTTTGTTATTTAAACATTTATACATTTGCTTATGTTCTGTTCAAACATGATGTTGCGACATTTTTCCACCCGAAACCGATGACAGATGATCCAATGCTTAATGTCAGCTCAAACTATGAGAATGACCACTGAAGAAACGCTTAGACTTGGTTGCAAGCAACTCCAGAAATGGTCATCTGGATGCCTGTGACTTGAAGGAAAACTTCATGCAAAAATGAATTTATTTGAAAAAGATCATTCTGTCTCCAAATGACTGTATTTCTGCTGTGGAACACAGGAGACGTTTAAAAGAATGTTCACGTTGCTCTTTGTTTACATTTCTTTTTTAGCCACTGGAACATGAACATTGTGATAAACATCTTCTTTTATGTTCTAGTGCAGAAAGAACACCATAGAGGTTTGAAATGACATAAGGGGGAAAAATGATGACAGAATTGACCGTTTGGGGTGAATTATTCCTTTAATGAAAAGAAATGAAAAGAGAGACAAAAGAAGGCAAGAAAGATAGAATGAAAGCAAGAACGAACGAATGCAAAAATGATAAAAAAGAGAAAGAAGGAAAGAAAGCATGAGGGAAAACAAAAAGAATTCAAAAAAGAAAGAAATAAAAATGGAAGGAAGCCAGAAATGCACAAAAGACAAAGAGAAAGCAAGCCAGAAGGAAAGAAGTCAAGGAAGCATGCAAGAAAGAGAGAAAGACAGAAAGCAAGAAAGATAAAAGACAGAAATAAGTAAAGAAAGCAAAAAAGCAAGAAAGTTAACAAAATAGACATAAAAATACACAAAAAAGTAAGAAAAAGACATTTTAAAAAGACAGAAAGAATGAAAAAAAAAACAAGAAATCAGAAAAGCAAGCAAGAAAGAGGGCAAAAAAGACAGAGAGAAAGGAAGAAAAACAGAAAGAAGGTAAAAAGAAAGAAAGGAAAAACAAGACTGAACGAAAGAAGACAAAAAAGAAAAACAGAAGGAAACCAAAAATGCAAGAAAGATAGAAAGCAGTCAAGAAAGCATGTAAGATAGAGAGAAAGACAGAAAGGAAGAAAAATAAAAGACAGAAATAAGTAAAGAAAGTAAAAAAGCAAGCAAACAAGAAAGATAACAAAAGACAAAAGAATGCAAAAAAGCAAGAAAGCAAAAAAACAGAAAGAACGCAAAAAAGCAAGAAAGAAAGAAGGCAGAAAAGACAGAAAGAAAGAAAGAAAGAAAGAAGGCAGAAAAGACAGAAAGAAAGAAAGAAAGAAAGAAAGAGGCAGAAAAGACAGAAAGAAAGAAAGAAAGAAAGAAGGCAGAAAAGACAGAAAGAAAGAAAGAAAGGCCAATAATGTGAATCCAGCAGACACATGCACTGTAAGACCTGAGAAGACGCGCAGCATCAGTCCTGAGCTTTATTCTGGCTCTCTTGTCCTTCATGAATGAAAGAGGGACAAAAAAAGAGGATGGAGGAAAAGCCCGAGGAGAATAAAAGAGGGACCGGGGGTATTTAGCGGGTTTTACCCTCTCTGACTCCTTCCTTCCCTGCTTCGGTCTCTGAGCTCCAGCTCTGTGCCGCTCGAGCCGCTGACTGGATGGACAGCTGCTATTAAAAGTTGATTGTTTCAGGTTCACAGAGTGTGAAAGGGTGTTATTGGGGTCTACGATCCCCGTGAGGGTGGTCTCCACGCCGCAGAGAGGGAGAGAGGGGGAGGCAAAGGAAAGTGTCACGTGACACGAGTCTTGCTGCGCAGCCCCAAAAAGGAATCTGGCGGAAAAACACACCACTTGTTGCCGCCTGCCTGCCTGGATTCTGCCTTGGCGAGCTTTAGTGAACGCCGTCTCTCACACACTTGGATTCACACAGTAAAGCACAGCGAGGAACATCCCACCCACAAATACACACACATTTATTTAGAATAAACAGAGAAAAAAAACACACACACACTATAGTTGCTCATAGGTGTGGAAGTCCGTTTCCATCACAGAATTAAAAAAAATAAAAATGTAATGCGACTTTTATCATCACGATTCTGACTTTTTTCCCCTCACTATTTTATATCTTGCATTTCTGACTTTTTCTAGTAATTCTGAGAAAAACTTGCAAGACTTGCAAGACATAAACTCAGAATTATGAGATATACTCAGAATTATGAGATATTAACTCAGAATTGCAAGATATACCTGTACTTGGAATGTATACCTGGCAACTTAAGAACGGAGAGGCGGTTGTAGCGTCACAAACAACGTGAGTTTCAGCAGAGCACATGTTAAGGCTTTTACACAGCAGAAATAAACATGACAACAGCCACTATAGATTATATAAGATAATAAACACACGATTACAATAGGATATGGTTTGTATGTGATTTTCTTGAGATTTGGATACTTTCATCATAACAATAATGAATGTGTACATCTGAAATGCTAATTTGTACAGCAATAAAAAAGGCTATAAATAGCATATTTTAACAACAGTAAACAACCAAATTCCACATGTGATCGCAAAAGGAAGTTATTACAAACACTCGAAGGTGGTTTAAAGTGAGTTCTGAGTAAAAGTGTACTATTAATCTCATAAATTGTCTAATGTAGTATGATGCTAATGTTAGCTCTAATGCACCTGCAGAACAGGTGCAGTTCTTCTTCATAATGCTTTTTGTCAAATACTTCACGTAAGGTCACAAGAAAATGTGTTGTATTTATTTAGAGATACTTGTGATAATAGCTGGGTAAGTGTACACTGGGATTGAAGCGATGTGGCTTGGTAAACGTTTTATTGCCAGTTTAAAGGCTGATAATGGCTGAATAAAAACAGAAGAATAATGATAAAAAAATAATAAGGAGTATGTCTCATACCTGGCGGAAGTGTGAAAGGTTCTGTTTCCTTAAACTAGTTTGTCATGCATTTCTTTATTTCATGACTGTGATTAACACGATTAAATTTTTTAATCGATTGACAGCACTAATCTATTATATATATATATATATATATATATATATATATATATATATATATATATATATATATATATATATATATATATATTTTTTTTTTTTTTTTTTTTATGTTGGATTATTTAGGTTTTTATGAAGAATTTTCTGTATTAGAGTGTTAAAAAGTTAAAAATAATCCCAAGTAAACTATATATAATCCTCATAGAATTTTTGCACTTTTATTAATAGGATTTTAATTATCCTGGAGGGGGATTTCATATTTTGTTGTGCAGCATTTGATTGTGGTCATCATGTGTTCTTAAACACAAACTACATATGTAAGGGAGAAAGAGAGACTGTGAAAGTTTAGAATGGGTGAAAAACATCTAATATAATCTCAGATGAGTCACTGTAGTATAGATCAGTAATGAGGGGATGATGTCATAATGCCATAAAGCCCTGCTTCACTTTTAATTTTGTGCTTAGCATTAACATAAAGAGGGTTGCTTTTGTTAAAGAAAAGTCTACAACAAATTAAAAGAAGTTACCGGTCCATTATGTGATTAGGAAAAGCTTCTTCTTTTTTTTTTTAAAGAATTTTTCTGACAAGATTTTGACCTCTGGAGGCTTCTGTCAATTGTCTGGCTTGCTAATATGTCAACAGTTCAGTTATCTTGTCCACTATTAGTCATAACTACAGTTGTCATGCTTTTGTGTGCAACACAGTGGCTTTCCGAAAGCTGTTTTTGGTTTGTTTCAGCACAGTTGCACATAGAGGTCATTGCTTGCGAATCCACTCCAGGTTGAAGTGGTATCTGGTTTGGAGGTGAGAAAGACTCTGTAGGGTGTCTACCTCTTGCCCCTGAGCTCATTAGTGCTTGATGGACCTGCGTTAGTGCCAAAAGGCTTCCGTTAGCATACTCGCACTCACGCAGATCTGGCCTGAAACCTCCCTCTGAGTCGGTCTTTCAGACAGCTTGAGATGTTACACACCAAAGTGCTAAAGAGGCGATGCATGTATGTCACCTTTTGCTAACCTGTGGGTGGAGATCAAGAGATTGAACTTCTCAAATGAAGGTTCAGTAGCAGTGCTGCAATAATATCCTGAGACTGAGAGTGATTCACACTTCTGCATGAGAGACGTCTTGAGTTTTAGAACTAGAACGGCATGATTAATCAGAATAAAACTGAAATTGCGATACGGCTTAGTGCAATTTTTGCATTTTAATTAAATATATTCACTGTGTGTTTCATAGTGAAGCGTGGCACTGTGTTCATTTGCAGACGAGCAGCTCGTGATTCAGTGTTTTCAGTGTCTTGAAGTGAATCGGTTTGCAGTAAACGCACAAACTCCATCTTTGTATCTACATAGGCGTAAATCCCGGGGGGGACAGGACCCCCCCCAATCTGTGGGTTGTCCCCCCTAAAAATCTCATTACAAGCGACTCTGTGTATTGAAAATAATATAATGGACATATACTTAAAATAATTGTGTAAGTAGTAAAACAAAATAAAAGCAAAAAAGCGTTTTAAGTTCAGAAATGTTTTGATTCCCTCCTCCTTTACCTCACAGTGGTTTGGTCCACTGCCTGCTTTCCTCCTTTACCGATACACACACACAAGTCCGGTGGGAGACAGCAAAGTTCCTCAGTAGTTATGTGTAATTAGGCTGTCAAGGCTATTTTATTCTCTTTAAACATCGGGTGAAATGATTCTTTCTCTTTAATACAGATGATGCTGGATCATTAATAAATTAGTCATGACAAAAAAAATGATGCTATCCAATGTATTTTCTATGAGTGATTATAAGGTTACCAAGCTTAATACCATAGCTTGTCACACACTACAACTAACATGGCGATAAACCTGTGTGTGAACTGATATTAGGCTAATATTGTAGACCTACCGATGTGTTGGGTTTTGCTCAGTATGATGTTAAGTGGCAGATCAGTGGGCTTAATGCGGTTGAATATCTAAAGAGACCTACTCGGTCCCAGATGAAACCTAAATTACTATGGAGGACGCAAAATAATAATTATAATATGACCGCGTGGTGAACCATATGAACCGAACTCATATTTAAACACGGTCTCCATGCTATCTATCCTTACAAGTACAATTTTGGTTGTATTATTTGTGTCCCCTTCAAAAATTACTTGAGAAATTTTATGTTTATTGTTCCCCCCTACTGTTAGATGAAATTTACACCCCTGTGTATCTACTCTGTGTTTGAGTCGCTTATAATGTGCATTTGAAAATGCATCATGCACTAACCATCTCCCTAAACTTGTAATGAGAAGTGCAAGTACAGCAAACAAAGATTTTTTTATTCAATTTTAAATCATTTGATAAATTTATCAGAAAATTTCATAGTTTTTCCCCCAAATCATGCCACTGTACAGAAGCCTGTTTCTGCCACAGAATAAAAAAAGGTAATTGTGACCTTTTATCCCACAATTCGGACTTGGTGGTAATTGTGCAATATAAACTCAGAATTTTGACTTTTTTCTTGCAATTCCGAGTTTACATCTCACAATTCTTTTTTTTTTCTCAGAGTTCTAAGTTTACATCACACAATTCTGAATAAAAAATAAAAAACGTAAATGCAACTTTTTTTCTCGCAATTTGAACTTTTCAGAATCCTGAATTTATAACTTGCAATTCCGAGTTTATATATTGTAGTTTTGAGTTTATATCTTGCAATTCTGAGTGTACAGTACATGCCTGTAGCTGGGGGGGGTTCGGGTGGTTCGAACGACCCACCCCATACTGCCAAAGGTCCAGAATTTAAGTGTTTTTTTTTTTTTGTTTTTTTTTTTAAATAAACAAGCGTTATTTTAAATAACAACGACATTTAAAGCCATAAAAAGGTATTAAATACCTTAATTGGTATAATAAAATCTTAATTATAATTTCAAGAGTTTCATTTCATTGAATAAATGTGAGCTTTGCACGTTTCAAAGTCAAAACACAGCACAGGTGTTTTTATATGAATGTATTTTTCAGGGCAACTGACTGACTTCAGAAAAGTTTCGCTGCCATTTTCATTTAATCTTTCCTATAATGCCTGATAAAGTATGCTAGCATTATGAACGCAGGGCCTCTTTGTGTAGGTTCCCGGGGAAACAGCTGTAATTCAGACGTTCCAAAAGTGCCTCCTATTGGCAGAGAATGAATGTGCATTTGCAATAAGCCTGTTTGTTGTTTTTGTTCAGATCAATACAAAAATCCACCCATGATTTTGCAGCAAACACACAGAGCTGTAAATGTGAACCTGTGGATTGGCAAGAAGCTAATGTGCCTTCTAACATCTAAACAATTAAGACAGCAAAATATATATTTATATGTTTTAAATTAATAATTTATACATTTGACTCCTTCAAAATATGATTTAAAGGCTGAAATGTGATGTTTATCTTTTTATAAGACTATTTGTTTTTGTGAAAAACTGTATCGGAGCTCTAAATCATATTATCATATTAATATGTTGCTATAGGCACTGCTCTATCCCGTTCATACCATATTAATTTTATTTGTGCAGGTCTTAAAAAGGTAACAAAAAGCCTTAAATTTGATTTTAAAAAATCCTGCAGATACCTGTAGGCCTAAATAGTTAAATAAAATTCCTTCCTTGATATTTGTGTTTTGAAAATGTTTTTGATTGATGTTTTGAAAAAAAGGTCCTTTTTTATCTGGGCTAGTTAAATTAATTTCAGGCTACCAAAATCTGAAGAGCGCCTGCCTGAAGGGCTACAAGGGATTCTGAAATTTTGCGAGCCGTTCCATGAATGTGTTACTGGCACACGACATGAAACAATCTACTGCGCAGCAGTACGTTTTTGCAATTACATTTTATGCACTCATAGCAAAACCTGTGAGGCCAACAACATCCAGCTGGACAGTGAGTGTGGAGCGAAAAGAGCAGGAGAGACAGAGGAGAACGCAGGCAACAGCGTCATTATCACAGAATTTCTTATGTTTAAAAAGACTGCCAAACAGAGTAAGGTTGTTGTCAGGGGCGTTGGGAAAAGGGCACAGACTTCATAGCCCAGCGGTTGAAAGGGGCCCAGAAAACTCAGTGGAGGTGTGTTGCATGGTCAAGCAAGAACACAGTACATTCTGACTCTAGACCCTTTTTAGGTTGTCAACGACTTCTTTTCTTTGTTCATTTTCACACTGAACATGGGTTGGAGCTCTTATTTTTGAACTCTAAAAGTGCTCCAGATTAATGAATTTACCTTTAAAATGTGTAAAATTTTAAATGCCAATGCCCCCAGACCCCCCTAGAGGGATACAGGTCCTCCCACCACTGGCTAGGTCTTATGTGAGCATGATATGAGCCCCCACCCATGTCCATTACCTCCTGATGTTTTGGCCGCAGCCCCCCATGTTTTCAAATCCTACAAATGCCCCTGATTATAAACAAACAATACTGGATGTGTATCTATATAATGGATCTGTGCATTTATTCCATTAATAAGGTCAATCAAACAAAAGAAAATTAGAGAACCACTCGCTGCTCTTAATTTAATAACTTATTGCTTTATTAGGTATTTGTGTATGTTTACTGAAGAAGGTGGAAAGTGATCTTGCTAAGCAATTGTAAAACATTGTAGGAAATATTTTCGGTGCATAAAAAAATAGTGCTCATTAACATACCAGCAGACATGCTAATCCTGCACGAATTAGTGCATGAAAAGTCACCGAAATGAAGTATTTGAACCTCATAATTAAATACAAAATGGGTGTAAAAATGAAAAAGGCCCAGTTTTTAAGACAAGAACACATTTTGGTTTTAGGTTTTAGGACAGCTTTGATGAAAGGTTTTGATCCACTTCAAATGTTGACTATTGTATGTATATGCACATACACACATACACACACACACGTATATTATTTATATATATATATATATATATATATATATATATATATATATATATATATATATATATATATCTATATATATATACATATATATATATGCACAAGAGAAAACTTATGTAGCCGGGCTTAAAAATAATTCAGTATAATTAAATGTTGACATGCAACATTTTTTTTGTTGTTTTTCTGTGATTTTTGCATCTCTTTATATGAAGACCTCTGGTCAAAAGACACGTAGTCAGTGTTGTGGTGGGGCTTCAGGTTAGACACATTTGGAAAAGATATTCGGCACTTCAAGTATTTCCCGTTACAAGAAACAGCTGTTGAGATGCGGCCTGTAGAAGAAGAGACTGACCTCCACACTGGAACTATCACAAACTATCACATCAAACGACAAAATACATGCAGAAGAGAACCAAATGAAACATATAAGCATGCAAATAAATATGTTATACCACAGCTTGCTTGCTTGCTTCGGTAGTTGCAATGTCTGAGATACGACTGCGAGACCACCAGGATACTACAGCAAAAGTCCCGAGAGACCACCGTCATGCATGCTTCACAAGCAGAAATAATGTGCAAAATTAAATCCAGGACAAAACCACTAGATCATACAGATATTAAAACTAACACTCAGAATAAAGCCGTGCTGAAAGGTTCTTGACATTTGAGCATTTTGCTCTATAAATGACATCTCTCCTGTTTAATAAGCTTTAGTTGCTTAAATACTTATGTGTTCATCATTTACTCAAGAGACCCTCAGCCTGAGTGTGTAACAGACACACATGTTTGGATTGTTAATCAATACGCAAACATTCCACTTGATTAACACTCCAGCACACTTACAAGACAGCACTGAAGATCCTATTCACACTTACACTGACATGATACAAAGTAACATCACATCAGTAAAAGTTCGCATCACGTTCTATACAGTTCTATACAGTCTATACACAAGTTGCACACATCTGTGTAATATGAAGGAATAGCGCGTTACCTTTGAAGACTCGCTTCTGCCTTCATCAGTCTGTGTGGCCTCGCGCTGATCCCAGCAAACTCCACTGTTCCCTGGAAAACTTGCGCGAGCGGAGCTGAAAGCCGAGAGCGTCCCGATGGGGGTTCGAGAATTTCCAATAAAGCCCCTCTTTCTCCTCACACACACACACACTCTCTCTCTCTCTCTCTCACACACACACACACACAGATGCAGATACAGATAGGAGCGCTAAACTCTCCTCATGTGAATTTTATTCTCCGCTTTGGGCTCACATCAGCACAAACTCCGCAGAAGTTTTCTGTAAAGTTGGAATTTAGAAAAGAGATTCCATATTCGGTGCCGCCGGTCCCGTGAGCCCAAAGTTGCAGCGGCAGCGCGAGAATGCGAGACCTCCCCCTCTCCCTCTTTCTCTCCCTCTTTCTCTCTCTCTCCCTCTTTCTCTCTCTCAGACTCCGTGGACCACCCCGAAACAGGAAGTTCACTTTTTGTTTTTCTTGAGAGAAAAAAAGAGAAAGCCCTGCTGGACAGCGTCATTCCTGCAGCATCAGTAACTCCCATAATAATAATAATAATAATAATAATAATAATAATAATAATAATAATAATAATAATATATTTATAACAAGCACTGATTTTTAGAAAAAAAAAATTATAAATGAATTGGGTCTGTTGCTTAGGGGTTTTCTCTGTCAGTTTTTTTTAATTCTTTAGTATAATGTCTCAACTCAACTCAATAACCACAGGATTCAAAACTGTTCTAGTAAAATACTGTTTTACCCAAAGGTGAACGCCGTGCGCTGTTTGTGGACAGATACGCGGCGCAGCGCGAAACCCGGAGCGGAGCGCAAACGGGATTGAGTCTGGATTTGGAGGAGTGAAGATCGGGGAGATAGAGAGGGATGTGAAATAAAAGTCATCAGAATTAATTAGACTTGTGTATAATAATGAATCTATCCAATGCAATAAACAACATTTTTATTAATCATTACAATTATTTTTTTATTTACTTTATCTTATCATCTAATATTTATATATTTAATAGCCTACACGTTCTGCGTAGCTGACCAGTTTTACATCTCACTCCAAGTTGTATTCTGTATATATAACTGTGTATGTGACGAATAATAATCTTACAATTTTGATAATTGCTACGCATAGCCTATAGCCTTCTCTTCAAATTAAGCACTAAAGTACAAAACGTTTTTAAAAAACGCAATGTTGCATTCTGGTCAGAGTTCGTTAACCTCTTAATACATTTTTCAACTTTAGCATATACAAACCAAATCTAAATATTAAACTTTGGGCAAATCTGTGACATTAACGTAATATACAGTGCTAAACATTTCACATACTGTAAGTAAAATGTGTTTATCGTTTCAACCATGTAAACAGCAACAAGTCTCGCGAAAAAAAACGTTAATGGAGCAGAGAAGCGCGCGAACAGGGAGTCTAAGGCCCCATTCACACTGGGCGTCGGCGTCAACACTAGACGGAGGGCGTGTCTGAAACTAGGTGCTGCATGAATGGGATTGGCTAGCGACTGCGCTAGGGTATTTGCATAAGGCGATCTGATTGGCTGACGCCTGCGTTGGCGCTTGAAAAGTTTTCCAACCCTGCGTCCCAATATTCATACTATCCATCCTAAATAGTATGTGAGATTAGAATAAGTGTGTCCCAAAGCATAGTATGTTGAAAAGAGTATGCCAAAAGTCCCCGGATGGTGTACTATTTCAGGTCGATTTTTGAAGTGTGGATCTGTGCACACTTTAATGGCTGATATTGCCCACAATCCACTGCGTTTTGGGGAAGGTTTCGGTCCAGAACTACAAACACGAATAAAACGCGATAAAAAACTACAAACATGGCGGATGTGTGTGACCGATGGTTATGGTGTGTTCACGTCATGTCGGATACATCATATTTACGAGTTGAACGCACATGAACGCCACCACAAAGTCATTATTAGGAGAGGGAAACTCGAAATTTTCTTTAAGCCCCGAGTTTCCGAGTTGGGGGGCGTGTCAGTGAAAAAACATGTTGGATGCAATGGATGCAGCCAAAGACTAAAGATATGCAGCGTCGGTAAACTTGTTGAAATGAATAAAAGTATTATTATTTTTTTTTTGTAATGTACAATAAAACTATATAAGTTACATATACAAAATATTATATTATTGTATACTTATAATATATAATTATTCAGTTTACATCACCTTCATGAATTAAATAAAAACAGAAAAAACACAATGATGCACATTCTTCATTCATCATTTTGTAGATGTAGAGTTAAAAAAAAATAGTTGAATTGTATGTATAAAAGTTAAATCGCCATCTTGTTCCGACCAAAGTGACTTGAATGCACCCGATGTCGTAATAACGACTTGTCAACTGGTAAGTACCAACGTCCCAGGAGGACTTGAATGCAGCATTAGGTAGAGAGGTTTAGAAAAAGGGGTTTGAGTTACTAATAATAAACATTTAACCTGGTAAAAAAAATAAAATAAAAAAATAAATAAATAAATAAATAATATATATATATTTAATGTTATCTGTGTTATATTTAATCTGCAACAGCAATGTGAACTTTTATAAACATCCGTTTCGTCGTTAACTTTTAAATGCATCATTATACAGAAAATATGAACAGAGTTCTCGGCATGAAAGACCCGTTGACGCCGACGCCCCGCCCCGTGTGAATGGGGCGTAACAGAACAAACGATTTCTGAGGTAAAACTATAACTTCACAGCGAATTGAAGCAAAAACTTTTAAAAAGTCTTGAAATAGCGTAATAATATTTAGGTTCATGTTACCAGGCAAAGAGCAATTAAAAATAGGCCGAGCATTGCTTTGACATAATTTAAATTACAAACGTCAATAAGTAGCCTATTAACACTGAGGTATCTTTTTTTTTATCCATATTCATCTCTCTTTTATTATTATGTTCTGGTAAATATTTTACTCTGAAAGAAGTGCATTGCACTATATTTTAAGGGTGTGCCCGAAGCCGAATACCTTATTCGAAAAGGCACGGATAATGGCTTCAAAAATAATTAACGGATAACGAATAATTCTGCCCGAATATTCGGCTGAGGCTGGCACAGTTTCGTGTTTGCTGGATAACAGGTGAGCCAGGGGATCAGCGTGATAGTTTACACAAACCTCTAAAGTCACGCAATAATGAGTGAATAAGTGAATGAATGCAAACTTTATAAATGATAAGAGCGCAAATCAAACAACCGTGTTGGTGTTGCCTCTCCTTGCATCTCTCAGTCAGAAACCAGAGCTTGGCAAGAGTTCTACTATTTGTGTAGCTATATTTAAAAGGTAATTATTTAAACCTTGTACGATGACACGAATGAATGCAATAAGCACAGCGCGATCGCCAATCATACAGCCTCGTTCGTCTCTGCGCGTCTCCGTCTCTCAAAAACCAAACCAGCTCTCTGTCAAGGGTAGGATGATAATCAACTTAGAT